>CAKNYM010047337.1:73486-120111 GCA_932195095.1 Andricus curvator | reverse complement strand
TATAATAAGATGAGCCTTTGCACAACGGATTATATCCAATGTAACACGTGTTATTGATGACTATATACATACATAGTACATGCACACACATACATACAGTAAACTCTTTAAAATTATGTATTTTGATTCCTTTTAGCTTGAAACATACTTCAATGAGGATTTTACGCCGACAATTTTTTTTTCAAAAAAAAAGGAAACTACGTAGATATAATATATATTTCAGATTTTTATAAATTTTAATAATAATATTCTCAAAAAATGAACATATCAGATAAATTCTATAATAATACCCACAACACGATCGTACTCTTCGTGAAAAAATGCTTCGGAAACGTGTATCCCATTTTGAAAATAAAATTATAAGTTTGGTTATCAGACCAGATGATTTGCTATACCTATAACTAAGCCGGGGGTAGGTGATTTTCTCTAGAATCTTCTCGATTCTCTCGAATATAACGTCATTTTAAAACATGTAACACGTGTTTTCCATGTATGTTTTCACGTAGAACACGATGGTGGTCTTCGTTTTGTCGTAAAACCTGAATGGAAAGCACTATAAACGAAAAACCAGTTTTTGCCATGTTTAACCGCTCCCAGAATTTTTCCGGTGGGTTCTATAAAAAAAACCAATAGCGTCATCGTATTCTACGTAAAAAAATACACCGAAAATGTATATCATGTGATTGAAAACAATATTTTTATAACCTTAAAAAAAATGAAAAAATGAAAATTTGTTTAAAAATCGCAAATTTGCGACCTTCTATCAAAGTCAAAAAAAATTTTCAACGTGTCCGGACTATTTTTCCTCTAATCCTCATCCCCTCACCAACTTGTCGTAAAAATTTCATCGCTCTAACTTGTTCCGATCCCGAGATCTACGATTTTGACACGCAATTTTGCCGAATTTCCCACTGTGCGCCGATTTTACTACGCCGAGTTTCTGCCGATTCTACTCGCTCTTGTTTTTTCTGCCAATTTTCCACGTGCGAATTTCTTTAGAATACTTCCGCAGGAAAACAGAAGAGCGCACAGATAGTGACAACAAGTCGTCGCCACCAAAAGCCCTGACTGTTTACGTTTCTAAAGACTAATTTAGTGCAACGGATAAAAATTATTTTTTTATAAAGTGAACAGTTTATCAAGTCGTTAAACTAAAATGGAATCGTGTTCGTCAGAACCTTCTCGGGGTAGAAAAAAATCTAGAAATGAAGCAGATTGGGCTAAGAATGTTCGTAAAGCAAAAAGAAACAAGGTATTTAATATTGCAAAATTTAAAAAGCGCGAAACAGTAATTTTGAAATACTTTTCAATATTACACGGAGAAACTTTTTAAATCAATTTTTCATTAAATTATATCAATTTTTTCTAGACTGTGTTGCAATTTGCGGATAAACGTTTCATAATTATTATATCCTGATAAACATTTCTTCCGCTGAAAGTTTCGTTCACTTGAAATTACCCAGACAAACAAAGTGATCGAAAATTCTCTCTCCTAACAGATATGACATGACGGCGGTTTGGTCGAGGCGCCGAAGTATTCTCACCTCTCACGCGCTCGACCTCTCTTTGCCGCGCTGTTTGAATGCTCGTATTTTTTAGCGATTCATTCTATTGAAGTAATACTTTCCAGAAAACTTCATTATACCCTAATGAACATTTCTTCCGCTGGAAGTTTGGGCTTACTCAAAAGTCCCTCGATAAACGAAGCGTTTGAAAGTTGCGTAACATTATTTTGATACTGCTATTATAACAAATTAGAAAAGTTTAAACGAGCATATCATCTTCAAAACAGTTTAAAGCATAACTCCTCCAATTTCCATGTGAAAATATTCAGAACTTTGTCTTTTAGAGCGAGTTAAAGTCAAAATATTTATTAAATTTTGTTTTTCACAAAATCCAGTTTTTTCAGTTTCTGTCAGAAACAGTAAAATATACAACTTTTTTGTAACAGGATAAAAGATGCGCCATGAAATTTCCTACAAAGCTATATGTTTCAAAAATTTAATTTTTAAAATCGATTTTAAAGACAACAGGGGCCAACCGGAACGACCATGTGAATTTTAAATGCCCTTACAGTATCCAGCGGCTCAATTGCAGTTTGGAAATTTGCACGAATATCGAAAAGTTCCGATTTTTTATTCCATTTTCAACCCACGCGAGTGACAATTTCAAGACTAATGTTTAAATAAAGTTATTATTTGTGTATATCGTCGAACGCTGTGACTATTATTATTATTATTATTATTATTATACCATTAAGCCATTTCCCTTTCGGGGTAGGCGTGACGTGCTCGGTTGGGAAATAGTATTGTGTATATGGGTGTATTGGTATAGAGTATATAGGCATAAGTTAGATAGGTATATAGGTATAAAGTAGGTAGGTATATAGGTATAAGGTAGATAGGTATATAGGTGTTAGGTATATATGTTTTAGATTGATCTGGAATTCTCGTGTCATTTATTCAAATGACACGTTTATTCCGCAACACTGCTCCGACCCAGGTTGCTGATCAATCCCTCTAGCGATCACCCCAAGTGAAGAGCCTCACAAAATTGTTATGTATGGTTCCCCACTTGGGCCCATTAGAATCCAAGGTCTTTGTTTCAGGCTTCATTCATTCTATTGTCACTCTGTTTACAAACTATTTGTCGCCACACTTTTCTGTCCTGGCATACTACTCTAGCTTCCTTCACGTCCATGCATTTTTTCATACAAGCTCTTGTGTTTCTATGGCTTCTTACGTCTCTTCGGATTAATGTCTCATTTACCGATTCTAACCATTCTTTCGGCGGTCTACCTCTAGGCATTCTGCCATTTACTTTACCTTTGTACACTTGTTTGGTCAGTCGCTCATCTTTCATTCTTTCAAGATGACCGAACCATCTTAACTGATTTCTTTCCCATGTGTCAACTATTGTCTCTTTTGCACCACATTCTTTGATGATTGTCTCGTTTCGGACTTTATCCATCAGTGTTTTCCCGCATATTATGCGCAGAGGTCTCATGCATTTCGCTTAATTTTACTCCTGTCCTTTTCTTGACATGTCCATGTTTCGCTACCGTATAGTACAGTCGGTACGAATATAGAATTATGTATGGCCATTTTAGCTTTTTTTGATATATTTTTATTTGTGAGGATGGACCCTGCTCTGCCGATAACTTGCTTACCCTTATTTATGCGCCTATCTAACTCCCCATCTATTTTTCCGTCGCTAGTGAATAGACTACCTAGGTATACGTACTTGTCAACTTGTTCTAATCTCTCATCATTTAGGACAATGTTGCACATTGTTTTCTCACTCTTTCCCTCAAACACCATGATTTTTGTTTTATTTACGTTAATTTTGAGTCCCATGTCCTTCATGCTTGTATGAAGTTTATTCAACATTCTTTGCAAGTCCTCAACTGATTCTGCCATAACAATCTTGTCATCTGCGAAAGCTAACCCACGTACCTTAACTGTTTGGAGATCTACACCTTCTTCGTCGAAGAGTGCAGTTCTTAGACACTTATCCATGAATATGATAAATAGCCGCGAGGACATAACGCATCCTTGTTTCACGCCTTGCGTAATATCGAACCAGTCACTCAGTTTCCCGTTTACCCTTACACTCGCTTTACTACCTGTATATATTGTTTTTATTGCTTGAAGGAGCCCTCCATTTACTCCGTACTCTTTAAGAACTTCCCAAAGTTTACTTCTGTTTACTTTGTCAAATGCTTTTTCTAGGTCAATAAATGCACAGAAAACAACTAGATCCAATCATATCATTTTTAGGGTTTCGTAGCCTATTTTGACAGGTAACTGGAGAGAAGAGGAGAGGGAAGAGAAGAAGCTGGGAGGAAGAGGGGAGTTAAGGTCAAATGTCAATATAGCACGCGGTGACTAATACATGGAGTCTAATATATGGACCATCAAGTGCACATTTTTATGACATTTCTATATTCTTATATTTACCCAGTGCACCCGTTTCTGAAATTCCATCACAGGCTGCAACCAAAGTAACCAAAGTCGTCAACGACTTACTGGTTACAGAAAGTCCTCCTTTCATCATCCTCGTTCTTGAAAGCGGCCTGGAGTGTTTTCACAACCTTGGCAGTGACAGAATCCGATAATTTTGTGAGAATCTTGCGAGAGAATTGACTGCATAATACAATCCCGAAATCGCAGAACTATCTTTTTCAATAACTGCAGTCAAAGTCTGAAAGAATAATAACCGTCAATCGGTATTCTCGCATGTGTGTAGTATTTTAAATACTAAAATGGATAAATCAGTAAATAAGTTGTCTCCAAAGTTCTTGCAGTAGAACGAAAGTTATTTAAAGGCATCATTTGATAAGGGTTTCAGATATAATAGGGGTTAAGCAGTTCAATTGTAGGGGAAATAGGGCAATTTTTCTTTGAAAAAAGGTGAATTTTTTGTCTTTTTAAAACACCAGCATGATAAGCAAAAATTTAAAAATTCAAACCGTTCATAAAAAGCGCTGGATTATTTATATCAAAAATTTGAAAAGTATTAAAGAAAAGTTAGAAAAAATAAAATTTTAGAGTGTATTGCAATTATATTTATATTGTGGACCGAGGGGTGTCTCACTCAGGATTCAAATGAAATCGTTCGAACAAAGTAAACGAATTCTTACGAATCCTAACGATTTTGATGAATTCTGATATTGATGAACCGGAATCCTTTTTTCGGAATCGGGAGCTCCGAACGCTGTACAGTCACAGCGTTGCGGAGCGTTGGACCTACGAATTCGTACGGAGTCCCACAAAGTTTGACGAATCCGAACGAATCCAAGCAGTGACTGCGAAGCGCGGAGTCGTACAATGCGTATTACGTACGAGTGACGCACTCCTTTTTTTCTAATGATTTCTGAACATTAAAAACTATTTAAAGAACATTTATAAATGGTTTCAAGTTAAAGTGACAATAGGAATACTAAGGATGAAAATTAATATATGAATTGAGTAATTAATATAATAATGAACTATTACAATTTGATTAATTCTGGAGTAAAAGAAAATTATGTTGACTTTGTCCTTAATTTTTAACGTGTGAAAATTAATTGATCAATTTAATTGATTTATTAATGTATAACTTCAAATTGTTTTATTGATATTTAGCGGTAAAATACAGTAGAAGTCCGATAAGTTTCCCATTTCGGGCCTGTACGGGAGGAAAAATCCAGGAATTGCGGACTTATCGGATGCCCCCTCTAGTAGCACGATATTAGGTGCGCGCATGCGTAAGAATGATGCGCAAATCATAAGTAAAATAGCACACGCAGTGGGAGAACCCCAGTTAGTGTGCGTGCCGTGCGTGTGATGTCGTTTTGAGGGGAGTCTTCACTTATCGGACGGCAACTTATCGGACTTGTACTGTACCATGAACATTTTCCAGAGAGTAGGCCTGAGCAGAGTAAGGGTTTTGTTATCATAAAATCACAGTTGATCTTAGAAGTCGTTTTCATATCGCATATATTTTAACAGTATTCTTACAAATAAATCATGTCATATAATTCTTTGTGGTAAACTATATCAAGAGTTATACTTGCCTACTCGCATGTACAGTCCATTTTAAGTATCTAAATACTTGAGTGGTGTAATATGCTCCAAGAATCATGAAAATTTTCTGGAATAAGTACAAAAGACTTGCAAGAACGTCTGATCGAGATTTCGAAGTATAAAGTTCAAGAAAAGAATGTTTAGAAGTTAAGTAATTAATTCTACGCTTATATAATATCAGTCCATATTCTGTACAACCTACACTGAGAAAAATATTTGTTTGAATCAAAGTAAGTGTATTTCAATCATACAAATTATTTCTTTGATATAGGGTCAAACAAATGTTTTTTAGATACAAAGAAATTTTTTATTTGTCCTTATTTATTTGGTTCAAACCAATTTTTGGTTAGTTTAAATAAATCTCTTGTTTAAATTGAGTAAAGTTCTTGTTTACATTGAATATATATTTTTTAAATTAATTATAGATTTCGTTCAAGTGAAGTAAATCTTTTTCGTTTTACACTTAACCTCAAAATTGAGTTTCTTCATGAAAATAATGTGTAAACTCGATCATATTTTTTTTGTTAATCATAATTATCGTTATATATGTAAAATCAGGCACACTTATTCAATCCGAATGTTTACTTCAGTTTACATACTAAATGTGCTTCTCATATTTCTGACTTAAAAAATCATAAAGTAGAATAATGAGAAATGGACCAGAGTTAGACATTTGAATTGAACAGATATATGAGTGGTCCTGCTTTTAAGTATACAGCTATAATTACAATTGATAAAAAACATTGATTTCATAATTCATCTTTATGAAGAAAGGAGGTTAGAAATGAAAAGGACTTGCTCACTTGCGAATTCTTCAATTATACCCAAAATGTAAAGCCCCAATATTCAAGTAGTTCCAACACTAGAGATATTGCCTCCATTTTTCAATTAATTTCAAGTTTTCTAGTAAATCAGAATCGTTAGAATCACAAAATACTGAAAAAGAACAATGCCATCAAATCAGTCAAAGGATAAATCAATTTCGATTTTAGGTTAGCACCGCTAAGTACCGCAGGGAACTGGGAAAAAACTACAGGGAAACCAGCGGGCAGCGCCTTAGCACGTCGGCATTTTGTAGCACTGCTTTGCATTATATTTTTTGTTTAAATAAAATAAATATTTTTGTGAATTCAAATAAACAATTTTTAAACAAACGCATTGTATAATAAAAGCTAATTTTTTGTTTAAAACAAACAAATTGTACTAAACAAATTATTTGTTTCAATCAATAAGGCAAATATTTTCCATTTCTTAAAATTAAATAAAACCTTTTTTTAACTGAAGCAAAAAATTTGTTTCTTTCAATGATATGAATTCAAACCAATTTTGTTGTTTGATTCGAACAAACATTTTTCTGAGTGTATAACTTTGATTAACAATTATTTGTAGAAAAATTACGCCTTTACGACGTTTCCTAACATATATGTCCACTAAAATTTGCGAACAATGAGTACATAAAAAAAAAAGTAAATAAAAAGGTTTCTTAGAAAATTCGTCTTTTCATATGTCTTTCTTATTGTTATCTGTTATAATTTGGTAGAGTTATCTCTCTTCTAAATTTTAGAACCGTCGTGAATTATTTATCGAACAGTTGTTTAATACGATTCATGCAAAACACATGGAACTTATCTACTTTCAGTTCGAAAATACTAATACAAAATAACTTCGTCCAAACTTTTCAACTCGAATACGAGACAAAAGCGGAGGAATTGCAAAGCGGCATTGCCCGGCGCAGCATATCACAATGTCGTCAATACTCTTCAATGACCCAGTCAAGTTTTTTGGCAAGAATTTTCAAATTGTTTAAACAAAATCTTAAAAATTAAAACTCGTCATAGAACTTTCTTATTAGCTATTCGGTTGAAAACAAGGGCCAAAAGAAAAACTCAGTTTTTGTCTCTTGTCAATTATCGTTCTATCTTATACTAAATTAATATAAGTGTAACACAAAAAAATGATACGCACCAACCATTTTTTAGATAATTCAGATTTACCCGGATTTTCCTATCATATTCAGCGTTCTTATTTTCGTACTTGCGAAATTTATCGTCAGTGTCATGTTTGTAATACCAATCAGAAACAGTCCGGTTAGAAAAAAGCACTTCCGATTCGAGTTACAATTTCGTTAAAATTAACGTGGATGCTGCTTCTGTTATTTGTTCGTGAAGCTATTTTTCATGATTCATCGTTTATTCCTACGATCGAGATCATACATTCTAGGTATCACAAGTTCGAGATGTGTTTTATAATTCAAAGGAAGGTACCTAAAAATTGAAAATTCATATTTCATAAAATTATCTTTTGATATTATTTTCGTTACTATTGGCTGTACACATTCATTACTGCGATTAATTATCAAGGTCAAGCTTGAAGTTTTTTCCATCTGCCTTATCTGAGATTGACAATTCAAAGTTTCCGAATATAGATAGAAAGCAAAAAATTCCAAAGTTATTAGATAAACATTTTAAATACCTTTCTTCATCTTATTACGGGGGTAATGCCGAGGAGGGAAGTTAGGAGATTGGAAAGCCGAGAAGAAGGTGAAACACATTTAAACAACTCTAGTAATGGTATAAAAGGCGATTTATTGCCACTTATATTTCGAAGGTGGCTGTCAGCCCGTGGCGGGTCCTGACGACCGAGAGTTTCCTCGTAGAGGATTTGTGGGTCGGTGGTTATCTAAGGTGGCCCGAGCGGGGGCTCTAGTGGTGGCAGGAGATCTTCCTTGGCGAAGCGGTTCCAGGGCGAGAAGAGAGCACTAGGTAGCACGATGGCGGAACACTTAGGAGTTACGACACGAGGAAAAGCGGCACGGTACACAGTGGGATGAAATAAAAAAACGAGGTTCAAAATAACTTGTAGCTGACAATTCTTAACCAATTTTTGATTTTTTTTTTCAGAAAAATTCAGCATTAAATTTTGAAGAGATTTATGTGGCCTGATTTTTTAATTTTCTTTTTTTTAAACTTTTATGTTAATGCAAAGAGTGAATAAAAAGTCGATTTTTTCGTTTTTTTTGTTTATCTTCGATATTTTTTATTAATTTTATAAACAAAGTATATAAACAAATGCCTGTTGTGGACATTTAAAGGCAGAAAAAAATCGTTTTTTCTCTTAATTTTTCTCAAATTATATCTCCAGTGATGTTTAATGATGGACAATCATCTTTTGATATTTTCTATTAATTTTATAAACAAATTATATAAATAAATGCCCAGTGTGAACATTTAAAGGCAAAAAGAAATCGTTTTTTCTCATAATTTTCCTAAAATTATGTTGCCAGTGATGCTTAATGATGGAAAATTATCATCCGATATTTTTTATTGATTTTATAAACAAATGCCCAGTGTGGACATTTAAAGGCCGAAATAAATCGCTTTTTCTCTTAAATTTCCTTAAATTATGTCGCCAGTGATATTAAGTGATGGAAAATTATCATCCGATATTTTCTATTAATTTCATAAACAAATGATATAAACAAATGGCCAGTGTGGACATTTAAAGGCAGAAAGAAATCTTTTTTTTCCTAATTTTCCTTAAATGATGTCGCCAGTGATGTTCAATGATGGTAAATTTATCATACGATATTTTTTATCAATTTTATAAACAAATTATTTAATCAGATTTATAACTTGGTCATTTAGAGGTCGAAGAAAATTCTTTTTTCCTCAAATGTTGTCGCCAGTGAGGTTTAATGATGGAAAATTATCATCCAATAATTTTTATCAATTTTGTAAACAAATGATATAAACAAATACGTAGTGTGAATGTTTAATGGTAGAAAACATTTGTTTTTTCGCAAATAGCCTCAAAGTATGTTGCTAGTGATGTAATTGTTTGGTTATAGTGTGTTTCTTTCAATTTTCGTAATGTAGTATTCTTAGGAATTGTTAAAGATGGAAATTTGTACAACAACAATAAGCATACACTTGCTGTGTATCCTAATCCTTTTTTCAATTTCTTAAGATTTCATTGATTGGTCGCGATCAAGTTTCAATTCCTAAGTCTTTAATCTGAGATAAGGAGCCATTTGTTCATATAATTTGTTTATGAAATTAATAAAAAATTTGGGATGATAATTTTCCATCACTAAACATTACTGGTGACATAATTTGTGGAAATTAAAGAGAAAAAGCGATTTCTTTCGGCCTTTAAATGTCCACACTGGGCATTTGTTTATATAATTTGTTTATAAAAGCCATAAAAAATATCGTATGATAATTTTCCATGATTAGGCTGATGTGCTGTTGCTCGGGTCTTCGGGTCCCCTCGGGGGATTCCGTTCCGTCTCGTGTGCGGCCCGGCAACCCTTTCGTGCAGGGTCGTACCGAGTCCCGCGTTATGGTAACAATTCTGTTACAATTTCACTTTTATTTTCTAAGTTGTATATATACCAGAAACAAGTATTCGATTCTGAGATCTCTAGCTATTACAAAAATATATACATTTTTCCGTACTCTTTTTGAGTTGCATAAATAATTGCGTGTATGTCTTTTTTAGCATACGAGGTAACATTGTAGCGAAAGGATAATTTTTATTCCGTATTGCCCTTATAAAGTCAGTCCCTTTCGATTAAAGAACATATTTGTATTTTTATGAAAAAACCTATATCGGCTCCCTGCTAAAGCATGAAAGTCGCATAGACGTTCATGCGATTTTCGTGGTTTATTAGTTTTCAAATTTTGCATCCTTTGGTCTGTCATCAGTTATGTTGTAACCTTTTATTAAAATTGTGTCAATTTTTTTACTAGATGACGAGGGAGATTGGAAACAAATTAAATCCATTTTTTTGTGGGTGATTCAAAACCAATCTATTTAGATTATTACATTTTCACAAATAGGAAAAAGAAACAATCCAACAAATTTTATACATTTCTAAAATTGCTAATATTCAGTGCATTCTTCTTACAAAATGTTTTAAATAAAAAGATTTTTTCAAAAAATTTAGGTAAAAATTATTTAGGCTCAATTAAAAGAAATCAGAAAATATGCATAAACAAACCCTGCAAATTGGAAACGAATCAATTGTTTAGTGTCTCTGTTTAAAAATTTTAAATTAAGATCGATCAGAATTCTATTTTATCATGAATAATTTTATGCAAAATGATCACGAAAAAGATTCAGAATTAAAAAACAGACTTCTAAACTACCTCACTTTTCGGCTCATTAGAGACCAAAATAACCAAATGAAAAAAGAGGGAGAAAAGGAGAAAAAGTCAACCAAAACCAACCTCTCACTTTTTTATTTATCCGTCTTTCTTATACTACCAGGGAACCAACATGTTTCGGAGTCAACTTAGACTCTCTCATCAGGGATTATTTATAGGAAAACTACAAGGTATGATAAATATATTATTATGCTAATTGAAAAAATCAGAAACATAATACCTGCAAATAAAAATAATATATATACGTGTACACTCACATACACGTATACACACACATATCACTTTTTTTAAAAAGATTACTTAATCTAATTTTGCATTCATTAGTGAAAAATTGACCAAGATATACAAAAATTATTATTTATACTAAGATTAAAAAATATAAAAAATTCAAAGAAATATTTAAGATTTAAAAGAAGAAAAATGGTAATCAATTAACTTCCAGTGTATGATGCTTGTAAATATTATGATCCAAATATTATTCACCCCGACACTAACTGAAAAGCTGTTGAAAGAACACCGACACGAATAATTGTGGAAATTTTGTTTTAATTGATATTAAAAAAGAAAAATTATTTTAAATGAAAATATCACTAAACAAAAATTACGTGGTGAAGTATTCAAAGTACCGAGGCAAACTAAACTTATTTTTTAACTCGAAAACTCTCAAGGCATGAACAGATTTTAGAAATCGTCTCCTCACACTTTTAAGAGAAAGAGGGTGAGAGAGAGAGAGAGAAAGGACCCTTTTTATTTTTATAGCTTTTCGTTTGCCAGGACAAGTGACATAGTTTTCAACGAACCTATCGAACTAACCCAAAACATCATAAAATGCACATGTTACAAAAATTTTTTCTTAAAGATCTGAGAAAAAACACAAAATATAAGAAATCGTTACAAAAATCATTATCAATTATTCAGAAATGAATACAAAAATAAGATATTAAAAGTGATCTGAAAATAAAAGACATAAGTACAAAAAATTGTTAAATAGAAAATTCAGCATATTTTCGGCCAGTGAAGATTTCAACGTTCCTTTTTTATGCTTCGATTATAGTGTTTAATTGGAAAGTAGCCGTGTGTAGCGAAATCCGAAGGTAATAAGATGCCTTTTCTGCCTACACTATACCATTGACATAAAACACATATTTTAGGAATTTTGTAAGGTTTCAAGAAAATAAAAAAAAATCTTTAGGTTCCTAGGAAAAATTAAAAAAAATTTCATTATGAAAAATTAATTTTAAGAGAAGATTTAGAATCATTTTAAAAGATTTCTAAAATTTTCAACGAAGAATCTGAAAGATTTTAAGAAAATTTTTAAAATTTTGCAGAATTAAAAAAAAATTTGAATAATTTTAAAATATTAGAAGGTTTAAAAAATTTGAAAGGATAAAAAAACGAATTTCTTAAGATTTATAGGAAGATTTTTCAGGATTTTTTATTTTGAAAAATTAACTTTAAGGGATTTTTTATTTCTTCTAAACTTCTAAAAGTCCTGAATATCTTTTAAAAAGGCTCGAATTTTTCCTAATATTATTTAAAATCCTGTAAAATAATTTTTTTTAAATCTTCTAGATTCTTTTTTAACACATCTGAAATATTCAAAAATATGTTCTAATTTTCTTAAGAATCTGATAAAATTTATATTTATATAAGTTTAAAAACAAACTGATAATACGTCTTTTCTTGTAAGTAATTTCAATATTTGCTACTAAACAAAAAATTTAAAAAGCATGCAGGTATACATCAAAATGTTGTTTTATTTAGTTCTATACAACACTTCATCTTAAAAAATCTGTTTTTTTATTTAGAAAACCTCTATTATGTTTTTAAACATAATACAAAAAATGTGACGTAACTGTAGTGAGGGGGGGGGGGGCGCTGAAGGAAATGTTCCGGTCTGTTACACGGGGAAGGGGGAGTTAAAAAAGGGTCGAAAATAACGTTACGTAATATGTGAACGCTCCCCAATTAAAATAACACTTCAATTTCTGAAAATTTATCTTGAAAAACCGTGGAAAACAGTAGTAATATAGTGTGATTTTATACTCATTTATATATCTCATATGAAAGTCATCAATTACTGCTTTAAAAGTACTTACCTTCGCTAAAAACACGTGACAAATTCTGGATCACAAAACTTTATACTTAAGTAATCACTAATTTATTATTTATCGGTATTAAAATAAACATTAACACCGGCGGGAAAAAACAAAATAGCTTTTATTGTGTGGCGAACAGCTGATAACCATGCATACTGCGCAGGTCCGAGATTTGTCCGATCGCGCGGTCGTTGTGGGGACTCCGCTCGAATTCTCTACGAATTCAAGCATAAATCCCAATGATTACCTGCGGTTCCACTTGAAGTCCTTACGGACTGCTACGAATACTTAACGATTTCTATCAAAAACCATCGGACTCGTACGAATTTTCCGTTTTCAAACGATTTCGCGAATTCGTGCCTTCCCTGATGATTTCCTACTTTGATTTTTACGGCATACGTTGCCTTACCTGAATTCTTACAGATTGCGATCTGATTTCTGACGGAATAACCCGTGATTTCTTGAGTGAGATGTCCCTTGTAGTGGACAAAAATACAAAATTTCACGAAGTTCCAAAAAATTAAAAATATGTTTTGCAGCTCTGCGAATAACACACCGCAAAATCCTCTGAAACCCCTTGAAATTGTTGAAATCAATTACAAATTTTTCGGAATCTTTTAAAACCCCCGCGAATATTTCAAATCCTTTAAAATCCCATTAAATTACTGAAATGAATTGAAATTTCCTTTGAATTTTTTAAATAATAAAAAATCCTTTGAAATCCCTTAGATTATTGAAATAAATTAAACATTGCCTGGCATATTTTAAAATACCCTGAAATATTTCAAATACTTCAAAAAATTTTGAAATACCTCGACATTTTCAAATTTATTTTAAAATTTCTTGGAATTTTTAAAAATAGCCTGAAATATTTAAAATCTTTTGAAATTTTTCGAAATCGCTTGAAACTTTTTAAAGCTGTTAACAATTCCTTGGAATTTTCAAAAACATCTTAAAATATTTAAAATCCTTTGTGACTTTTTGAAAACTCTTGAAACTTTTTAAAGCTGTTGAAAATTCCTGGGAATTTTTCAAATACCCTAAAATCCTTTTAAATACCCTAAAATCCTTTTAAATACCTTAAAATCCATGAAAACCATTAAAAATTTGTTGGAATCTTTTAATACTCTAAAAGATTTCATGATAATTTAAGAAATGTCAGAAATACGCATAGACCTGAATTCAATAGTGATCAACTCATAGGTTAATTTATTGAAAGAACAGTGAAATAAGTGATTTTTTTCATTTTAAAAAGTGACTGTAGTGACTTTATCTTAAAAAAACGACTAACAAGTGACTGACTTTCCCTGACTAAGGCTTCAAATTGTAATTATTCGCACTTCTATTAGATGTGGAAAAAGAACAACGAAAGTTTTCCTCAAAAACAATAAGTTTGAAGATAATTATCTACCTAATTTACGACTTCAGCAATCATTTAATATTTAATTATCATATAAACAAACAATATTTCTATTGAAATTTATTACAAATTAATTGGAATCTTTTGAAATGCCCTAATATATTTCAAATTCTATTAAATTACTGAAATAAATTAAAAATTCCGTGCAATCCTTGTCCCGGAGCATCCTTGTCATTAATTTAAATGAAAATAAAACCCCTTTTTATTTAGAAAAAACTCTAAATATCGATAAACAATCAATCAATAATAATCCCCGAACCCTTTCCCATTTTTGTATTCAGCTGGATCAAAACAAAGCCAAAATGCGTCGCTCAAATTGTCTGATACACAACATATTGCGCCACACAAAGAAACCGAAATTTTTGCTGCTTAATTTACGGAAAATAGAGAAAATGATGAAATTGTAATAAACAATAAATAAAAAAAGATCCTACCTTACAACTGGATCTGTCAAGAGGCATAACATCACTTCGTTTTCGTATTTTTTCTTCGCCTTGATGTCGTAGAGCATACTAGAATTTCTCAATTTATTGTTGACGGCCTCGAAGAACTTTTGCCACTGCATGATTGGTGAATCTTACTTTTCAATTTTCCACGGATTGAAATAAGTATCATAAAGGTTTTCGTATGAAAAAACACTTAATAAAACAGTAACACGATCCAATTTAGAGGTTATGTTCCTTTCCTCACAACCGGCACTCAGTGAGTATTTTTTACAAAATTTTGTTCAAAATTCTGCTGACTGCTAAATTTTTTTCCGATTCTAATAAAATTTTTTTATTAGTACTCGTAAAGAATTATAATTTCATGTAGCACTGCTACTTTTTTAGTTTTCTGCAAAAAACTAACCTAAAAAAATATGAACTTGCCAAGGTAGCTGAACCACGAAATTTCGAAACTTTTAAAACAATGAAATCGGTAATATCTTTACACACAAACCTCAAACTCACAAACCTCAAACCCACGAACCTCAAACCCACGAACCTCAAACCCCAAACCCGTAAACCCACAAACCTCAAACCCACAAACCTCCAACTCACAAACCTCAGACCCACAAACCTCAAACCCATAAACTTCAAACCCACAAACCTCAAATCCAAAAACCTCAAACGCACAAACCTCAAACACATAAACCTAAAACCACAAATCCACAAACAGCAAACCCACAAACCTCAAACCAATAAACCTCAAACCCACAAACCTCAAACCCAAAAAAAATAAACCTCAAGCGCACAAACCTCAAATCCACAAACATAAACCCCCCAAGTCCATAAGCCTACAAACCTCAAACTTACAAATCCATAAACCTAAAACCCCAAACCCACAAGCCTCAAACACATAAACCTAAAACCACAAGCCCACAAACAGCAAACCCACAAACCTCCAACCAACAAATCTCAAACTCCCAAACCCGTAAACCCACAAACCTCAGACCCACAAAAATTAAACCTCAAACCCGTGAACCCACAAACTCAAAAACCTCAAACCCACAAACCTCAAACCCCCGAACCTCAAACTCACAAACCTCAAACCCACGAACCTCAAACACATAAACCTAAAATCACAAATCCACAAACATCAAACCCCATGTTCATAAAACTCGACATATAAGTACATCATGCAGAATAGTCCACAAACCCACCAACCTTTAGGGTTTAGGGTTTATGGGTTTAGGGTTCATGGGTTTAGGGTTTATGGGTTTTAGGTTTAGGGTTTTTGGGTTTAAGGTATTTGGCTTTAGAGTTTATTCTTGTGGGCTTCGGGGTTGGGATTTGTGGGTTTAGGGTTATTGGGTTTAAGAAATTTGAGTCTCGATTTCATTGTTCAGGGTTTACGGGTTTGAGGTTTAATTTTTGTGGGTTTGAGGTTTGTGGGTTTGAGGTTCGTGGATTTAAGGTTTGTGGGTTTACGGGTTTGGGGGTTTGAGGTTTGTTGGTTTGAGGTTTGTGAGTTGGAGGTTTGTGGGTTTCTGGGTTGGAGGTTTGTGGGTTTGCTGTTTGTGGGCTTGTGGATTTGTGATTTATGTGTTTGAGGTTTGTGGGTTTGGGGTTTTAGATTTATGGATTTGTGAGTTTGAGGTTTGTAGCAGCCCCCTGGAACTCTGAGTTGAAAATGTACAATGTGTTGACGGTGACCGTGTGGTGGCGCCAGCTATGCAGTTGGCCTATGGTCGTTGCAAATGCATGGCAAAATAATAACATTGCATTTAATAACACATTAAAAGTAATTTACTGACAGTGTTCAATAATCTTTGAGTGTTTTGAATGATCTCTGCGACATTTTCCATCTTCTAAGCTAAAGAAAACTGAGAAAAACTGTTTTTAGATGTAAAAATCTGCATCTATTTACTTTCACTTAAAGAGGTTCTATTTTAGATTTTAATTTTTAAGCGTACATTTTTCATTCAAAGAATTTAAGAATGCAGTTTTAAAGACTTGAAAATTTTTTAATTAGAAGCATTTGAAATCGAAAATTTTGGATAAAAAATATTTTCAGTTGATCAACTGTGAATATAAATTATAATGAGTTTTAAAATTTAACTATTTAAAATTGTAAAATAACTTTGAAACAATATATTCATACTTAAAGACTTTTATTAAATTTAAAAATATTGTTTTAGTCTAAAAAATGAATTGTGATGTATAGTAAATATTTAACACCTATTATTATTCCTAGAAAAAATGCAAGTAAGTTGAATTTTGTTTCAATTTAAGATTTGAAATGATTTCAAATAATTTAAACAAAGTGTCTACGTACACCGACAAAATTTGGCTATTCGTACCGAAATTACGGTATGAATAGCCTAGGGCCTAATTTAAAACAAAATATAGATTTGTGCAGGTTTCGAACAAAAAATTTAGGAGATTTTTAAGAATTGTGAAAGGCTTCAAAAGAATAAAAAACATTTTCTTAAGATTCCTAGGAAAATTGAAAATGACTTTTTATTTTGAAAAATTAATTTTAAGAGAATATTAAAAAAGATTTCTAAAATTGTCAAAAATGAATCTGGAATATTTAAAGGAAATATTTTTTATTTTGCAGGATTTAAACGAAATTTTAGGGAGAATTCGAATCAGTTTGAAAGATGTTTAGAAGGTCTTAAAAAATTTAAAAATTAATTCATAATTTGAGAAAATGTAAAACAACGTGTAAATGTTTCAAGATTTTGAAATAAAATTTTGAAGCTTTTCAAGGATTTTCAAACTATTTAAAATAAAAATATTTTAACTTCTGATTTAAGAAGTGTTCAGTTTATAACAAAAATGTAATCGTTCCATTTGTAATATTTCTAGCTTGAAATTGCTTAAAGTGATTTGCAGCTCAGTTTTTATCACTTCAAATGGACACATTTTTAGCTTTAGAGTTAGATTTTTTTACTTTTATTGACCGTGCTAAATGTTAGCGAACCGGGAAAAAACCGGGAAATGACCGGGAATTTTTTTCTGTGATTAAAACGGCCACCCTGGTTTTCATCTTTTCATGTTTTAAAAAATGAACCAAAAATATACATTGTAAAAAAATTTAATTAATTTTAATGAATTCATTTAAAAATTTGCTTTTCGGCATAACAATTTTCATGAAATTTAGCTTAAGATTTAAGACGAAAAGAGAATTTTCATTATACTTGTTTTTAAATTAAACATGAACTAAAGTTATTTCAAGCTAAAAAATAAACGTTGTTAAAAATGAGTTACAAAATGGAGGAAAATATTTTATTGTTAATTATAACTAGTTTTGGAAAAGAATTCGAGGTAAACTTTTGAAATAAATATTTCACAATTTTCATTGTTTATTTAACAATAGTTTTTAGGGTTTAATGTTTTTCTCTCTGACTTTAGGTAAAAGATGCAACTATTATTTAATCCTAATGCTGCAAGGCTTATTTTATTCCTTAAAAGATTCTCTGCAAATCTCATTGGTACGTTTTTACTGAAAAACTTATTTAGGAATTATAAAATCGTTATTTTTGTAAACAATAGGTTTTCATAAATGAAATTTTTTAAATAAAAACGTACCAACGAGATTTGCAGAGAATCTCTTAAGGAATAAAATAAGCGCTACAGCATCAGAATTAAATAAGAATTGCAACTTTTACCTAAAGAGAAAAAAAACCCATTAAACTCTAAATAGTTATTGTCAAATAAAGAAAACCCGAAATATTTTTTCAAAAGCTCACGTCGAGTTCTTTTCAAAAATTAGTTATAATTAACATTAGCATATTTTCCTTGATTTTATAAATCATTTTTAACAAATTTCATTTTTTGAACTTGAAATAACATATGAAATATACTAAGAGGCATAAGAAATTTATATATAGTTATACTTATATAAAATTGATTATTTTCTATGAAAAAATTGTTATCAATTTGCTGTTGCGGTGAAAGCATATGTATGTTCAATACTCAACTTTCACTAAAAACTTATGTATGTATAAAAAAGGTTTCATTCTATAACTTAGGCATTATTTTATTAATTTTACCTACCCCCTTTATCAGGAGTTCATTAAAACACATAATTTGTTTATTAAAATATTTGAAAATCCGAAATGAATTTAAATTAATAAATAAATAAAGTAAATATTATATATTATAATAAAAAATATTATAAAGTTTAGACTATTTTCTTTTCGGATATTTAAAAATTAGACAAATGATTACATGTCTGATTCAATTGCGCATGAATAATAATTTGTTGTAGTTAGTAGGAATGCATTGGGATTTACGTCTAAAAGCAGTGAATTTTACGATTTTCGCAAATTATATTTAACTATCAGAAAATTATTGTTATTTAAGAAACATTTTTTTTAACACTTCCGCCTTGCATTATTTGAATTCTAGGCCAACTGCATAGCTGGCGCCGCCAAACGGCGACCGTCAACTCTCATGACAATATTTTCCACAGGCCTCCACAGAGAAGTGGCATGGGGCTGGTTTGTAGGTTTATGGGCTTGGGGATTTTATGTTTTTGGATTTGAGGTTTGGGGGTTTGAGGTTTGTGGGTTTGAGGTTTGTGGGTTTGAGGTTCGTGGCTTTGAGGTTTGAGGTTTGTGGGTTTGAGGTATAATTTTTGTGGGTTTGAGCGTTTGAGGTTTGTGGGTTTGAAGTTTGTGGGTTTACGGGTTTGGGGGTTTGAGGTTTGTTGGTTTGAGGTTTGTGGGTTGGAGGTTTGTGGGTCTGCTGTTTGTGGGCTTGTGGATTTGTGGTTTTAGGTTTATGTGTTTGAGGTTTGTGGGTTTCGGGTTTTAGGTTTAGGGATTTGTGAGTTTGAGGTTTGTAGGTTCATGGGCTTGGGGGTTTTAAGTTTGTGGATTTGAGGTTTGTGCGTTTGAGGTTTTTGGGTTTGAGGTTTGTGGGTCAATTTTTTACAAAATTAACTAAGACTATCTTTCCGATGACTCTTTTCTATAATTCTCTGCAAATTTCAAAGATTTATTAATTATTTAAACAATTTTCATAAACAAATGAAGAGGTTGTCTATTTTTTAAAGAATAGGCTCAATTCGTTTCTGGAATCAATAAAGAATGTATTTCCAATAACTCTTGTCTACGGTACTTTGCACATTCACAATAATTACTAATTATTTAAACAATTTTTATAAGCATGTTCAGAGTTTGGCTATTTTCCAATGAATGGGCACAATTTTTTACGAAGTCAACTAAGAATGTCTTTCCAATGACTCTTTTCTATTTTGCTTTGTAAATTTACAATAATTATTAATTATTTAAACAATTTCTATCGAAAAATCAAGGAATTTGCCATTTTTAAAAGAATCGGCTCGATTTGTTTACGGAATTACAAAGGATGTATTTCCAATAAGTCTTTTCTACGAGACTTTGTAAATTTGCAATAATTGTTAATTATTCAAACAATTTTTATAAACATATTCAGAGTTTGGCTATTTTTCAAAAATAGGCACAATTTGTTTACAGAGTCAACTAAGAATATATTTCCGATTACTTTTTTCTAGGTTGCTTTGTAAATGTATAAGAATTATTAATTATTTAAATAATTTCGATTACAAAATTAAGAGGTTTACCGTTTTTTAATGAATAGGCTCAATTTTTCACAAAATTAACTAAGAATATCTTTCCGGTGACTCTTTTATATAATTCTCTGCAAATTTCAAAGATTTATTAATTATTTAAACAATTTTCATAAACAAATGAAGAGTTTGTCTCTTTTTTAAAGAATAGACTCAATTCGTTTCTGGAATCAATAAAGAATGTATTTCCAATAACTCTTTTCTATGAGACTTTGCAAATTTTCAATAATTATTAATTATCTAAACAATTTTTATAAAAATGTTCCGAGTGAACTGTGTTTCAAGGAATAGGCACAATTTGTTTAGGGAGTCAACTAAGAATACCTTTCCGATTACTCTTTTCTATGTTGCTTGGTAAATTTACCAGAATTATTAAGTATTTAAACAATTTGGATTAATAAATTAAGAGTTTGGCCATTTTTCAACGAATGGGCTCAGTTTGTTTACGGAATTACCAAGAATGTATTTCCAATAACTTTTTTCTACGAGATTTTGCACATTTGCAATAATTATTGATTTATTAAAAAATTTTTATAAACATATGCAGAGTTTGGCTATTTTTCAAGGAATAGGTTTGATTTTTTACAACATTAACTAAGAATGTCTTTCCAATGACTTTTTTATATAATTCTCTGCAAATTTACAAGATTTTTTCATCATTTAAATAATTTTCATAAATAAATGAAGAGTTGGGCTATTTTTTAAAGAATAGGCTCCATTTTTTTCCACAATCAATAAAGAATGTATTTCCAATCACTCTTTTTTACAATACTTCGCACATTTACAATAATTATTAATTATTTAAACAAGTTTCATAAACATATTCAGAGTTTGGCTAGATTTCAAGGAATAGGCACAATTCGTTTACGAAGTCAACTAAGAATATCTTTCCGATGACTCTGTTCTATGTTGCTTTATAAATGTACAAGAAGTCTTAATTATTTTAACAATTTCCATTAAAAATTCAGAGATTGGCTATTTTTCAATTAATAGACTCAATTTTTTACAAAATTAACTAAGACTATCTTTTCGATGACTCTTTTCTATAATTCTCTGCAAATTTCAAAGATTTATTAATTATTTAAACAATTTTCATAAACAAATGAAGAGTTTGTCTATTTTTTAAAGAATAGGCTCAAATCGTTTCTGGAATCAATAAAGAATGTATTTCAAACAACTTTTTCCTACGTTACTTTGAAAATTTACAATAATGATTAATTATATAATCACTTTTTATGAACATATTCAGAGTTTGGCTGTTTTTCAAGGAATAGGCACAATTTGTTTACGGAGTCAACTAAGAGTGTCTTTCCGATGACTCTTTTCTATGTTGCTTTGTAAATTTACAAGAAGTGTTAATTATTTAAACAATTTCGAATAAAAAATTAAGAGTCTGGTAAATCTTGTTATAGAATTAACCAAGAATATTTTTCCGTTTATTTTCTTGTATGAGGCTAAGAAAAGTCTTTTTCCTGACTCT
Organism: Andricus curvator; assembly: GCA_932195095.1. Taxonomy (NCBI): domain Eukaryota; kingdom Metazoa; phylum Arthropoda; class Insecta; order Hymenoptera; family Cynipidae; genus Andricus; species Andricus curvator. The sequence continues at coordinate 98,335 of CAKNYM010047337.1, read as the reverse complement.
TTTATGTGTTGCTTATGTACATTTACAAGAATGATTGATTATTTAAACAATTTCCATAAACAAATTCGGAGTTTGTCTATTTTTGACGAATTGGCTCAATTGGTTTACAGAACAAAAAAGAATGTATTTATAATGAGTCTTTCCTATGTTACTTTGCTAATATACAATAATTATTAATTATTTCAACAATTCTCATAAAGATATTCAGACTTTGGATATTTTTCAACGAATAGGCACAATTTGTTTACGGAATCAATAAAGAATGTTTTTCAAATAACTCTTTCCTATGATGCTTTGGAAATTTACAATAATTATTAATTATTTAAACAATTTTTATAAACATATTCAGAGTTTAGGTTTTTTTTTCAAGAAATATACACAATTTGTTTACGGAGTCAACTAAGATTGTCTTTCTGATGACTCCTTACTATGCGTTGAAAATATACAATAATCATGAATTATTTTAACATTTTTCATTAACATATTCAGAGTTTGGTTTTATCTCAACGAATAGGCTCAATTTGCTTACGAAGTCGACTAAGAATATCTTTCAGATGACGGTTTTTTATGTTGCTTTGTAAATTCACAAGAATGTTTCATTATTTAAATAATTTCGATTAAAAAATTGAGAGTTTGGCTATTTTTCAACGAATAGGCTCCATTTTTTACAGAATTAAGTAAGAATATCTTTCCGATGACATTTTGCTATAATGCTCTGCAAATTTCCAAGGATGAATTTTTATTCAAACAATTTTGATAAACAAATTAAGATTTTGACCATTTTCAAAGAATAGGCTTAATTTTTTTATGGAATCAACAAAGAATGTATTTCAAACAACTTTTTCCTACGTTACTTTGAAAATTTACAACAATGATTATTTATTCAAATAATTTTCATACACAAATTCAGAATTTGACAATCTTTTAGTTTACATAAAAACATACACGCAGCTATGACCTATTTAATAATAAATACAACTTTTCTATCTGAACTATAATATTAAAATCGAAACAAATGCACTATATGTTTAATGCGAATTAAAAAAGCATACAAATTTCATAATGGTAAAAACTTTCCTTTTCATTAATTGCAGTCTTTTTTCTTTTTGTTAATTTCATCCAGTACTTTAATAATCTATTTTGCTTAATCAACATTTCTGGACTCACCTCGAGCTGAGATCATTTACTATGTATTTCTATGAAAATTGGTACGCGCCGACATTTTAGAGGTTTTTTCCAAAGTTACATGAAAATGTTTAGAGTTGTAAAATTATTTATTCTGCATCGTAAGAGGGTACCCATACGAAACCATGTACAAATAGAAGTTATTGAAGTTAAAATTAATTTCATTGTATTTTATTTAACTTTATTTCCAAATAAAATAATTGCATGTAAAGTACTTGGACGCGCGCGGAGCGCGCGTATGAGGTTCCAGTTTATTTGTGCCATTTCTAAACCTCTTGAACGGATCGTTCACAAGCAATTTATCACATACCTCGATACAAATAAATCAATAGATCCAATGCAATCGGGCTTCTGGGCTAGGCACAGCACGGAAACAGCAAATATCAAAACAACAACCGATTTTAAAATTGCTATTGATGAAAAGAAGATCACAATAGTTGTATTATTTGACTTTTCTAAAGCGTTCGATATAGTCAACCACGAGCTTCTTTTATGTAAAATGGAATCGTTAAAACTGTCTAAATCGGTCATATTATGGTTTACATCGTATCTATTTAATCGATTTCAACAAGTAAGAAACGGTAAAGGAGAACTTTAAAATTGGTCAGTGCTCGTGAGCGGGATACCTCAGGGCTCTACCTTGGCACCCCTCCTTTTTGATATCTAAACATCTGACTTGGGCAGCGAGCTAAAATATTGCAAATGTCATAAATATGCTGACGATTTTAAGCTTTATCTTTCTGGTACAACTTCCTCCATAATAAGAATGCTAGAGCAAGTGCAGGAGGATATTGATTGCATAGTGCGTTGTGCACAAACGAATGCGCTCCAGATTAATTCTGAGAAAACTAAGGCTATTATTATCGGAACTTCATCTTTACCATTACCAGAAACAATTGCGTCCTTTCCACCCCTTCTAATTAATAACCTGGAAATCGAATTTTTGGAGGTGGCAAGGGATTTAGGTTACCTACAAGGTTACTCCTAGTTAAGAGATTAATTCTACCATTATTTGACTTTGGGTGTGTCGCTTTGACACACCCTGTTTTGGGTGTGTAAGCCTTACGACGATATATCGTTGAAACTAAACTATAAATTAGAGCGTGCACTGAATGCTTGCATTCGGTTCATTTATAATATACCAAAGTATGAGCATATAACACCACGCAGGCAGCGCGCAGGCGTACTAAATGTTTCCAAGAGAAGACATTTTTTTATGAGCAATCTTCTATATAATATTTTTCATAATCATGCACCTAAGTATGTCCTGGACTTTTTCAAAACTAGCGAGGACAAACAATCTAATCAGCCAAAACTTCGTGAAAGAAAAACGGTCCTTACTGTTCCACGTCATAGTACCTGTAAGCTGCAAAGATCCTTTATTGTGAGGGGAGCGCGACTCTGGAACAAGGTACTCTTATCGATAAGGGGAATGCGCCGACTAGCTTTCACTACAAAAAATCATTTTACGAATATCTCTTTAACATTGATAACCCTATCCTTGATATCACTCATTAGTAGTTATCACTATGTTACATTATTTAGTCATATAGATCCCTAAGTATGCAATCTTACAATACCAACCTACATTACCATTGTTACCTTTAACTCTTTATTTCCTTTCTTTATTATTTTGAATTGTTTATGAACTAGAAGTTACATATCCGAACTACAAACCAACTTATTAATTTGTGATTATCTGTCATACATATAATGTTACTAATCTACCACATTAGATATATTACCTTCATTAGACCAGTGACTGTACAATTTAAGTGATAATGTATTATCTATTCCTTAGATGTCTATTTAGCCCTAGTGACTTCATAAATAAATAAAAATACAATGAGCTGAGTATATCATGTGGCTTAGGTGAAGAAAAACTCATCCGTTCTGTCTGAGCATTCAATCTCCTCAAGTCTATAACCAGTCGATCTTCGCTGTTTTTCTTCTTTGCAAGCAAAACAGGACTTGCGTAGAAAGAATTAGCATCTAGTACCATTGCGGATCTTCTGAACTCGCCTAGAATATTGCGCATTCTAAGTCGTTCGTCGTTGCTAGAATTATACGGATTTCGTCGCACAGGTTTGCTTCCTGGAATCTCTTATTTCCACCTCTGTTAGGCCAGTACATCTTAACCCCTTCACTGTCAGTGACACATATATGGGCAAAGAAAGGTCGTGCCACTTTTGCATCATGACACATATGTGGGCATTTCAAAAGAAAATTATTTAACGTGATCCGATTTAATTGTGCTTGAGTATATTAGGGTTTTTGGGTTCGCTGAATTCAAATCTGATACTGGGTTTTCAAAATTCAAAATGCCGGATCCAATATGGCGGACATAAATTATTTAAAGTGTTAGGACCTTGATAAAATTGGTGATAGGTAGGTTTTTGGGATCGGTGATTTCAAATCTGATGTTGGATTTTTTAAATTCAAAATGGCGGATTCAATTTGGCGGGCATAAATTATTAAAAATGTTCGGACCTAATTGATCAAATTGATGATATTTAGGTTTTTGGGGTCGCTGATTTCAAATATGATGTTGGATTTTTTAAATTCAATATGGCGGACATGAATTATTAAACATGTTCGGACCTTTATAATATTAGTGGTACTTATGTTTTTGGGGTCGCTCAATCGAAATCTGGTGTTGGATTTTCAAAATTCAAACTGGCGTATCTAATATGGCGGACATGAATTATTAAAAATGTTCGGACCTTCATAAGATTTGCGGTACTTTTGGCTTTGGGGTCGCTGAATTGAAATCAGGTATTGGATTTTCCAAATTCAAAATGGCGGATCCAATATGGTGGACTAAAGTTATCAAAAATGTTTAGAACTTTATCGGATTATCCATATTTATGTTTATTATAAATTGCCACGCATATCAGTCTTCGATTCAGCGATCCCAATAACCTAAGTATCATCAATTTTATCAAGGTCCGAACATTTTCAATAATTCATGTCCGCTAAATTGAATTTTGAAAATCCAACATCAGCATTCATTTCAAAGACCCCAAAAACTTAAATATGAACAATCCGATCAAATTCTAAACATTTTTGGTCATTTTGGTCCGCCATATTGGACCCGCGATTTTGAATTTTTAAAATGAAGCATCAGATTTCGATTCAGCGATCCCAAAAACATCAGTATCACCAATTTTATCAATATTCGAACATTTCTAATAATTCCTGTCTGCCATATTGGATCCGTCATTTTGAACTTTGAAAATCCAACATCAGATTTCGATTCAGCGACCCCAAAGACATAAGTATCACCAATTTTATCAATATCCGAACATTTTTAATAATTCCTGTCCGCCATATTGGATCCGCCATTTTGAATTAAAAAAATATAACATCAGATTTGAAACCAACGACCCCAGAAACCTATGTACAACTCTTTTTATCCAGGTCCAGTTTTAATATTTCATGTCCGCCATGTTGGATCCGTCATTGTGAATTTTGAAAATCCAACTTCAGATGTGGATTCAGCGACCCCCAATACATTGACTCTGCAAATGTCACGTGATTCTGAAATATTTTTTCTAAAAAACACTTTTGGCACGATATGTTCTTTTTCGCCTGACTTTGAAGGGGTAAACCCGTCAATTTCTTTAGATTTATAATTACGTCGGTTACTATGGATTCTGGGTGATCATCGTCAAAGCCCAATTCCTCTCTGGTAACTAATATCTCGGTGAAAATTTTTTTGTTGTAACAGCAACAAATCTGGAGAAAATCACTATTTCCAATGCCTAGATTTGGAAGTTCAACTTTCACCTGTTCCTAAAGTCGCACAAATGTCCGGAAATATGAAAAAAAATCAAGTGGATTACTTGTCTATTCGTGAATGGAGCCCAATTTAAAAAATTTTTAAATATTAAAAATTGTGGTCTCCAGAGTTGGTAATGCAAGAGAAAATTATCTCTGGCTTAAATGGAGATATGTAGACGAATCAAGGTTTAAAAGAAAGAGCTCAGTACACTGATAAAGCTCGGACCAATAAAAAGTGGATAAAATTGTATATTCCCCTGTAAATTGAGTTCGCATAACTTCGACTTCAATGAGCTATGCTAAAGTCTGGTGCGGGAATAGTAGTACAAAAGAATGGGTGACGCGTGTGTATTACCAAGTCGCCCCCAACTGCGAAGACTTTAAAAAAAGGATCTGATTCTGTACGATTCCCTACGGCCTACAGAGTATAGGTCAGAGTCTTGGTCTAGGACTAGACTTGGCCATATGGTTGTAATTTCTTTTTCATTTAGCAACTTTTCAGATCTCAGTATATTATCCATGCTAAAATTTTATTCTGTGTCAACAGTAATGATTAACTTACATTTACATTTTTGTAAATGGTGTTTAAATAAGGCGTATTTTTTTCAATTAATTGAAAAGAGTATTAAAGTAGAATAGAATTGAATTATTCCTTTGCGAGTTTCTACAGCGCATCCCGTATAAAATGCAATTACAAATAACTGTTTCTAATAAATATTATTAAAAAATATCACTCACTAATAATAATATGTATAATTCAGGGTGTCCAGTGACCTTGAAAACCTTGATAACCTGGAATTCACCTTGCATTTTTTTTTAACCTTGAAAACCTGGATTTCTCCTTGAATTTTTCACGAGAACCTTCAATAACATTTTTTTTCTTTTAAAATAGTTATTTTATTAAAATACGAAAAGTAATTTAAATCTTTTAGTCTATTATGAAAGAAACATCTCGTTTAGAAGAAATCTTGCTGCTGAAAAGTTTGTTATTTATCAAGATATAATTTATATTTACTCATTACAGAATAAATAAAGGGATTTCTGGGCATTTTTTGTGGACTTTACCAATTACTTTATAGATTGCAATGCACAGACTTTAATATTGTGAATAATTCTATAAGTTTTTAATTAACTTATAAATTATAAAAATTATTAGTTGAAAATTTCGATGTTAATTCAGTTTCAAAATTAGAATGAGCCATGGCCGTATAAAGGATTTTTCAAGAGTTTCACCACTCGGGTTTTGAGTGTACAGCAGATTAAAAAACATTACTAAAGATTTCAAAAGGTTTCAAAATATTTAAAAGATTTGAAAAGATTTAAAAGGATTTTGAACGTGTTAAAAAGATTTCATGGATTTCCAAGATTGAAAAAGACGTGTACACCAGATTTCGAATATTTCACAACAATTTCACAAAGCTTTTAAAACTTTCAAAATATTTAAAGGATTTGAAAGATTTGAAAATGGGTACAGTACACCAGATTTCAAAGATTTTTAAACATTTCGAAGACGTGAAACTATTTCAAAAGGTTTCAAAACATTCTAGAAGATTTGAAAAGATTTCACTAAGATTTCAAATAATTCAATGATTTCAATGAATACAAAAATTTCACAAACAAAGATTTAAGAAAAATATCACAAATATTTCAAAAGATTTGACAAAGATTTCACAAACATTTCGAACATTAATAGATTTAAGACTTTCACGATGATCCATTATAATAAATTTAAATAAAAAATTTAAAGATTTTTCGGGTTTCAATCGTGTGCGAAACTATGAATGTTGCCGACGTTTCGTGAACATTGCAGTTCACTTCTTCAGGGCTGACCTGAAACTGAAGTTTCAGGTCATGTTGTTTACAAACAGATACCTACATGCCTCGTCCCACCACCACCCATCTCAAAAGCAATCGGTCATTAATTCCCTTGTATACAGAGCTGTCTCCATGACAGATAAAGATAACTTACAAAAAGAACTACAAAATGTTAAACAATCCCTAATATAAAACGATTACACAAACAAACAAATTAATAAAGCAATAAGAAAATACACTCAACAGAACAAGTCAACACAACCTACTGAAGAAAGAGAGAGAAAAATGACCACCACCCTACCCTACATTCAAGGTATCACAGAAAAAATAGGAAGAATTCTCAACAAACACAACATCAAAACCATATTTAAACCACCTGCAAAAATAGGATAACTTCTAAACAACCTTAAAGATAAAAAAGAACCTTTCAGTGATCCGGGAGTATATAAAATCCCTAGTTCTTGTGGCAAAGTCTATATTGGAGAAACCGGGAGGGCGGTAAGTCAAAGTGTAAAAGAACATGAGAGTAAAGTCAGGCTAAAACATTTCACGCAATCAGCAGTAGCTGAGCGTCATATTGAAACAGGAAATAGCATTTTATTTGAAAAAAACAACCGTAATCGCAAAAACGTACAATAATTTTCCAAGAAAATATAGAGAAGCAATCGAAATCTTAAAACACCCTAATAATATCAATAGGGACAATGGATATAATACCAATCCGATTTGGCTCTCCGTGCTCCCGGGTTAAAAAAAAAAAAGACTTGATTGGCCAATCAAGTTCAACCAGCCCACACCAGGGGGCGCTCTGGCCAATCACAGGCATCGTAGAGAATACATACATAAGAACAACATGACCTGAAACTTCAGTTTCAGGTCAGCCCTGAAGAAGTGAACTGCAATGTTCACGAAACGTCGGCAGCATTCATAGTTTCGCACACGATTGAAACCCGAAAAATCTTTAAATTTTTAATTTAAATTTATTATTTCGAACATTTCCAAACATTTTAAAATTTTCAAAAGATTTCAAAGCTTTTAATGATTTTAAAAAGGGTATAGTAAACCAGATTTCTAAGGTTTCAAAAGATTTTACACATATGAAATATATTTTAATGATTTCAAATGAATACAAAAGATTTCAGAAAGATTTCACAAATATATCAAAGATTTCAGAAAAACTTCATAAAGATTTCAAAAGAATACAAGAATTCCAAAGATTTCAAAACATTTCAAACATTTTAAACGATTTAAAATATAAAAATTTCATAAAGATTTCAAAAGAATAAAAGAATTCAGAAGATTTCAAAACATTTCAAAAAGATTTTAAACGATTTCAAATATTTCAATGATTTCAAACGAATACGAAAGATTTCACAAATATTTCAAAGATTTTAAACGATTTCAAAAGGTTTCAACAAATTTGAGAAGATTTCAATGATTTCAAACGAACACAAAAGATTTCACAAACATTGATGAAAGAAGCTTTTCACAAATATTTCATAAAAATTTCAAAACATTTCACAAATATTTCAGATTTCAAGGATTTTAAAGATTTCAAGGATTTCAAATATTTTACAAAAATTTAAAAAGATTCCAAAAGATTGAAAAGAAATTTCAAGGTTTCACAAAGATTTTAAGTAAGTAATTCAGGAGATTTCAACGAATTCACAAAGATTTCAAAAGATTTCACAAACATTTAAAAGATTTCAAGGATTTCAAAGCCGACTTATGTTCGCAAAAAATTAAGAATTTGTTTATTTACGGTTCTGCTTTCTTTAAAAATTGTTTGTCAATAAAAAATTGAAATGTCTCATTTTTTACATCTATAACAAGCGGTTATTTCATTATTTGATGTAAAAAAAGGAGACCTGGGAAAACTTGACTTCTTGACCTGGAAAACCTGGAAAAGACCTTGAATTTCATTCCTAAGAATCGCTGGACACCCTGATAATTTTTTCAACAATAACTGTACTTACACATCAATAATAGGCGTGTTATAATATTTTCTAATTTGAAAAATGATATTGATTTATATATGCAAGTTAGAAGCAATTGCAAGACAATGAGAGTGATATTTTGTGTGAAAAACTGTTTAAAATTATTGAAATAATTGTCAATTATTAAAATAATTTTTTCTTTTGTAAATCTTAAAAACTACTATTTTATGGAATTAATGATGCTGAAGGCTGTTGACCTTCTCAGCATAAAACATAAACCAATTGCGACTTTGTCGGTTTTCATTCCATGTCGTCACCCCCCCCCCCCCCCCTAGTAACAGAAGTTTTGGTGGGACTGTCGTTACAACTAGACTCTCCACCATACAACGATTTCGACTCGCAAAACAAATTTCGCGCATAAAGGTGTTAGTTGGTTGCACAATCTAAACAATGAATAATATAAACGATAAAATAGCCTCGGAATGGACTGAAACTTTGATTGACGAAATGCATAAACACGGTAAACGTAAAGGTCGAGTTTCAGGCGACGAATGGAGACTGGGTGTTTGGAATGCTAGAGGAGTGAATGATCTTAAGCTAAGAGAACTACGAGAAACTACGCACATAAGGAAACTAGATATTCTGTGTTTACCTTAGACGAAGAAAAAGGGTTGCGAAAGTAGAAACATAGAAAATGGGGTGTTGAAAGGCGGTTTTGAAATATGGTCAGGAGTAGATAGTGAATCACATGGTAGTCAAGGGGCCGGTTTTATTACGAATGAAAAAGCAAGACAGCATCTCAAAGATCAAAGATATGTATCGCCCAGATTGCTGTGGTTTAGAATGAAGGTAGGAATTAGAAGATTATTTATCAAAGCGTGCTACGCCCCAGTTGATAGTGATCCGATATAAGTTAAAGGCGCCTTCTGGGACACTTCAAATGTTACAATAAGTACTTGCGATCATGGTGAAAGAATCATTCTGCTAGGAGATATGAACGAATGGGCCGGCGTCTAACGTCAGGGTATAGATACAGAAAGGGTGCTAGTTAATTTTGGGTGTTCAAGAAAAAATGATAACGGGGAAACATTAGTTAGCTTATGCTTACAAAAGGGCCTATTTATTACAAATACTTGGTTTAGACATAAAATGATCCACATGTACACCTGGCGTAAAGGAAATAGCCACAGTATAATTGAATTCATTATTGCGGATGAAAGACTAAGAGAACTATTAAAAGATACATGAGTCATAGGGAGCTCTGAATGCAATACTGACCATTACCTTCTAGTCTCCAAAATAAACTTAGGACGGGGATGGAGAAGAAAGAGAACCAAACAAACGCGAATCAGGATTGAAAATTTATAGAAACCAGAAGTGCGAATATATTTTCAGAATAAGTTAAACGAACGCATAGATAGGGCAACGTGGGAAGCACTTATAAGCAATAAAGATATAGAAGGCGCATGGACTATGCTACGGGATATCATTGCTAAAACTGCGACTGAAGTGTGTGGTGCGGCGGTTGTAGGAAGAAAGTCTGGTGATGCATGGTGGAATGATAAAATTAAGACAGCCCGACAAGAAAAGAAAGAAGCGTACAAGAGAACGTTGAACATCACAGGTCTTAGCGATGAGGAGAGAAATAGGCTCAAAAATGATTACAGACACAAAAATAGGAAAGTTAAACGGCTAGTCAAGGAGAGTAAAGATAAAATCAGAAGAGAAGAAAATACAAAACGGCTTTGAAGGAAGCAAGAAACTAATATTTAAAAAGATGGAGGGAAGTAAAAATACAGATTTTGCCAGCATGAGAAACAGCAAAGGTGAAATGCTATATGATACAGACGGGATATTAGACGCTTTGAAAGACTCTTTTAAAGAATTATTAGGAGGTGAAGCTATACTGCCGTACAAACTAAAAAGATACATAAGTCCAATCTCACTGGAACTGAGAAAATCGAGAAAAGCTGTTTGCCCAAAGAACTCTGAGATCGAATAAAATTTTGAATAATCTAGATACACTATTCGGGTAAAAATAATATGCTCTTTCATATTTTGCAATAAAAAATTGATTTTTTAAACAATTTCTATTAGAAAATGGACTTGCGATTTTTTACTAGTCGTGGAAAGTGAAAAATACAAGGCAAAAAGAACACAAAGGCACTTGCGGACGATGCCTTTATCGGAGAGCTCGAGCACGGCCTCAAAATACAACAAGAAAACATACGTAAAGGGACACTGTGTGTTCAGCGGCTGTCCCGAACTTACCCGAACGATCGTCGCTAATGTATAGCCGAAGCTAGCCGGGACTTATTTCCCTTGGATTTCCGATCAGAGTCCGAGCTATTTCACAAGGCTAAAACATACGTAAGGGCAAGCGATTCTTTTCGTTTGTAAATTCGCTTCGCACTCTTACACTTTTACAAGGCAAAAAAGACACAAAGTTCTTTAGGTTCTTTTTTATTTGTATCCTGATGACGTATTACATGCCTTATACAAATTTTAGGACACGCAAAGTACTTTGTGTATCTTTTTATGTTGTATTTTTCAACTTTTTCGACTTTCCTCACTTATAAACAATCGTTTTTTGCAATAAATATTAATAATTAATAATTTTTATCAACACAGTTAGACGCAGCTTTTTCTTACGAATCCAACGATACCAAAAACTCATTTTTCATAAAAATGTCACTTATGTATCTTTTTAGTTTGGACGGCAACAGAACTGCGACATAGAGCATAATGCATCAGAAAATCCAATTGAGAAAGTCTGTGTCACTGAAGTTAGAGATATAATTAAGAACTTAAAAAACAGTAAGGCTGCTGGTGTAGACAGTATTAACGCTGAAATGCTTAAATACGGTGGCGAGTACGTATCCCACAGGCTGTGCGAATTGATGAATTTATGTATCGAGATGGGGGACGTCCCAGACGAGTGGAGAAAAGCGATTATCGTACCAATATACAAAAGCAAGGGAGACAAAAGAAACTGCAATAATTACAGAGCTATCAGCTTATTAAGTACCGTAAGTAAAATATACTCAAAAATACTTATCCGCAGGGTAATGAAAATAACAGAAGAAAAGATCTGGGATGTCCAAAGTGGATTTATGCCAGAAAGATCATGTGCGGATCATATATTTAGCTTAAGACAGATCCCAGAAAAAAGTTTGAAAGTAGGAAAGAAAGTTTTTTGTGCGTTTGTTGACCTAGAAAAAGCATTTGACAAGGTTGATAGAAGTAAACTTTGGGAAGTCCTCAAAGAGTACGGAGTCAATGGGTGGCTCCTACAACCAATAAAAACAATATACGCAGGTAACAAAGCGAGTGTAAGGGTTAATGGGAAACTGAGTGACTGGTTCGATATTATACAAGGCGTTAAACAAGGATGCGTTATGTCTCGAGACAGTGAGGGTACGTGGGTTAGCTTTCGCAGATGACAAGATTGTTATAGCAGAATCAATCGAAGACTTGCAAAGAATTTTGAGCAAACTAAATACAAGCATGAAGAACATGGGCCTCAAAATTAACATATATAAAACAAAAATCATAGTGTTTGAAGGAAAAGGTGAGAAAACAATGTGGAGCATTGTCCTAAATGATGAGAGATTATATCAAGTTGATAAGTACATATATCTAGGTAGCCTATTCACTAGTGACGGGAAGATAGATGGGGAGTTAGATAGGCGCATAAAAGAGGGTCAGAAGGTTATCGGTAGAGCAGGGTCCATTCTCAGAAGTAAAAATATATCAAAAAAAGCTAAAATGGCAATACATAATTCTATATTTGTACCGACTGTGCTATACGGTAGCGAGACATGGACCTGCCAAGAAAAGGATAAGAGTAAAATTAACGCGATTGGCATGAAACCTCTGCGCACAATTTGCGGGAAAACACTGCTGGACAAAGTGAGAAACGAAATAATCCTCAAAGAATGTGGTGCAAAAGAGTCAATAGTAGTTGAAACATGGGAAATAAATCAGTTAAGATGGTTCGGACATGTTGAAAGAATGAAAGATGAACGTCTAACGAAACAAGTGTATAAAAGTAAAGTAAATTGCATTATGCCCAGAGGCAGACCGCGGAAAGAATGGTTAGAATGTGTGAATGAGACCTTTATCCGAAAAGACATAAGAAGCCATAGATGTGTCATTAACTCCAGAAAAAAACTGTATACGATTTACAGGGGAAAAATTGTTAAAGTAATTACCAAATATGCTAGGCAACAAAATATTACCCTTGAAATTCATCAACTGTATGATTTATAACGAAAAATATAATAATTTTCCAATGAACTCCCGAAAAAAATGGTTTAAACCAGTAAAATTGTTTAAACGATTGAAAATTAGTTTTTAAAAACTTGGAATCTTGTCACTTTTCGAATAGAAATAATTACTTAAGTAAAAATTTAAAAAAATACCGTATTTAGCATGAATTTTACAGAAAACAGATATTTTGCATTTTTTTAGGCATTTTCCGGCCACAAGACAAAGGGGTTGGGAGGAGGGGTGTCGATATCAAATGTTGTTTTATGGAAATTATTCTTTGAACATTCCTAAAGAGGTAGCCAAACTTTAATTTACGAAAAGTTGATAAAAAGTACTTCTTTTTTTCATTTTTTCTAAAACCGAAATTTTCCCATTTAAAACCCATGATAATTTCAACAGCCCGGGGGCACGGCTTAATGTTCCGGAAACTAAGAAATTGAGGGGGGTGGGGGTCGGTCAACAAAAGTTGAATTTTTAGACCATCCTAATTGCACTTACATTTTAAACCTTTGCTACTTGCATATTGTAAAATGGAATTAATATATTGAAATTCACCAAATGGAATGTTTAAAAAAAATGCATACCATTTTGTTCTTTCCTACAATTTTGTTCTTTAGAATAAAGTAATAGTAAAAAAGTTTAAGAATGAGAATGTTACTCCTCTTTTTGATACCCTTTTCAATTAATTGAAAACATTACGCCTTATTTAACACCATTTACAAAAATGTAATTGTAAGTTAATTATTAAGTGGGACGATGGTCGTGGGGGCTACGGCATAGGCTTTGGACCAACTCCGTCGTCTTACGGGTTCGATTCCTGCCTCTCACTCTGGAAGAGCCTCGGCGGCCCATGCGGTGAACACTAGCCTCGCAAGGGAGTTGTTCATCTCCGGAGAGTCGTGGGACCGGTACTTCTCGAGAAAAAGGTTCTCTAAGTACTTACAGTCGTTTCTCTTGGTGGTTCGGAACCCACCTTAAATTGTAGGTCCCCCTCCCAACACCAAGTAAGTGTGTAGGGTGTGTGTAAAGGAATAAGGATAAGGCATGGATAATATACTGATATTTGAAAAGTTGCTAAATCAAAAGGAAATCACAACCATATTGCCAGGTCTAGTCCTAGACCAAGAATCTGACCTATACTCTGTAGGCCGTAGGGAATCGTACAGAATCAGACCCTTTTTTTCAAGTCTTCGCAGTTGGGGGCAACTTGGTAATACACACGCGTCACCCATTTTTTTGTACTACTATTCCCTCACCAGACTTTAGAATAGCTCATGGAAGTCCAAATTATGCGAACTCAATTTACAGGGAAATATACAATTTTATCCACTTTTTATTGGTCCGAGCTTTATCAATGTACTGAGCTCTTTCTTTTAAACCTTGATTCGTCTTGATATCTCCTTTCAAGCCAGAGATAATTTATTCTTGCATCAATAATTCTGGTGACCACAATTTTTAATATTTTTTCATTTCCAAAGTTAGGCTCCATTCACAAATAGACAAGTAATCCACTTGCATTTTTCCATTTTTTCCGGACATTTCTGCGACCTTAGGAACAGCTGGAAGCTGACCTTCCAAATCTAGGCATTGAAAACAGTGATTTTCTCCAGATTTGTTGCTCTTATAACAACAACAAATTTTTCACGGAGATACGAGAAACGTCGTTGAACAGGTAGAAAGATTTCAAATCAGCCTTGCTAAATGCGAACTCAGCGCGATTTGTTTCACTGAGATAGCGCTAGTTTTTCCCAAGTGTCAGGACTTTCTGTACCGATATTAGTTTTATCCCTGGTGTATTTAGAATGTTGATTTCTTTGAGTTCACATCGTTCTATTGTATTAGTAGATATACACTCTTTGGAATCGAAATTTATAATAGGAAGAATATGCTTTCCATCATCTCGTATGGCTGATATAAAATGGATTGAGTTTGCAGGAATCTTATACTACTTTCCATAAAGTTGACTTCCTGATTCTTCTCTCCGATGTTCATTTTGATGAAAGGCGCGTCCGCTCGTTCTTCAAAGACTAGTTCTTCGCCTCGCTTGTAGTAGTTGATATGAGGTAGTTCAGTGTAGGTTTGGCTGATGAATACGTCTTAGGGATCGTCCATAAATTACGTAAGACGTTTTTCTTTTGTTTAAATAAAGACGAGAATAAAATTGATGTGAAGTTGAAAAGGACACAACGATATAAATAAAAGAAAAACGTCTTACGTAATATATGGACGATCCCTTATGGCTGGTAGTCGTCTGGAACTACACACACACAGGAACATCTTCCGCTGGAACTCCATCGACGATTATTCGAGCAACAAATTTTCCGGCCGAATAGACCTTGAAGTGATTTCGTCCAAAACCTTTTAGTAACGTGTTTTGTGTGCCAATTTCGTATTTATCGATCAAAGCCGCAGTTTCTTTCATGGTACACTCAGAACTGTATGCATCAATCAGTGCTGTCCAAGTATGATCGTGTACTCGTACCTGTTTAATGTACTTTTTTATTAAGCCCGAGGGGTAAACCACTCTAAAATCAGCGAGATAACGTTCAATGTTATATGGACGTTGGTTGTGCTCTGATTTTTCGATATCGGCTAGCGACAAGCTCGTTGCCGCTAGCGGCGCTAGAAGTGCCCAGTCCGATAGCTTCTCGGATAATTTTTTCCTTACAAGCTAAGATCCGTTCCTTACAGGTTCGTTGATACCTCGATTTTGACGCTAAGGAAGCGTTCATATATTACGTAACGTTATTTTCGAACTTTTTAACCCCCCTTCTCCATATAACAGACCGTAACATTTCCTTCGGACCCCCTCACCCCTAACCGCAGTTACGTAACATTCTTTGTAGTATGTTTAAAAACATAATAGACGTTTTCTAAATAAAAAAAGGTTTTTCAAGATGAAGTGCTGTATAAAAATAAATTTTTTTTCCAGTCACACAAATATTGAAATTACTTACAAGAAAAGAAGTATTATCAGTTTCTTTTTAAGCTTATATAAGTATAAATTTTATAATATTCTTCAAAAAATTAGAAAAGATTTTTGAATATTTAAAACCTCTCAAATTCCTTGAAATATTTTTAGCTAACTCGAATTTTTCTTGAAATTTTAAAATCATTCAAAATGTAAAAAAATTGCCTTAAAATCTTCCATATTTTCCTAGGAATTTTAAGAAAATTTGTTTATTCACTGAAAACCTTTAAAAATTCTCTCAAACCTTCTAAAGTTTTGGTTTGAAATCTTTAAAAAAAATCTGCATTTTTTAAAATCTTTTACAGTTTGAAATTCTTTTTCAATCTCTTAAAATCTTCTAAATATTTCTTGAATTTACTCGATTTTTTCATTTTTATTTCTTAATCATACCAAATTGAAACATTTTTCTTTAAAATCTTCTACTCTTTTTCGAAATTTAAGGTAATCTTTTGAAATCAAAATTCCTAAAATATCTTATAAGTTTTTATTATTTTTGAATCGTTTCAAAACGGTAGGAAATTAATCTTCTTGGTAACTAATTTACCTTTTTGATTGAAAGTGAAAGTTCATGTATTTCGTTGAAAATTAATCTCTTTTTGGTAAAAAAAAAATAATCTTTTATGTTCAAACTTCATTTCTTTGGCTTGAAATTTCATTTTTTATTGAAGATTTTTAGTTTTTAACTGTTTTTAGCTGTTTTTAGTTTTTAACTGTTTTTAAAAGTCTTTAACTGAAAACTTAACTATTCAATGTTTGGTTGAGCATCAATCTTCTTCAGTTGAAAATTCATCTATTTGTTTGAAAATTTCTGTATTTTGTTGAAACTTTGTATTTTGTGGTAGAATGTTAATCTTCTTGGTGACTAATTCACTTTTTGCTTGAAAATTCAACTATTAGGTTGAAAATTCCATTAAAAAATGAAATATTTGGTTAAAAATTATTCTTTTTTGGTAGAAAATGAATCTTTTTGGTTGAAAATCCATTTATTTCGTTGAAAATTAATTTTTTTTCTTAAAAATTACTTTTTGCAATTAAAAATTTAACTAAAGTTTTTGTCGAAATTTTTTTCTATAGACATTTAATAATTGATGTTAGAAAATTTATTTGTTTGGTTGAAATTTTAACTTTTTTGTTGAAAATTTAGTTTATTTACTTAAAAACTTATTTCTGTAACTGAAAATTCATCTATTTTGTTAAAAAAGTTGTCCTTTTTTGGTAGGAAATTAACCTTTTTCGTTGAAAATTCATCTATTTGGTTAAAAAATTTTCTTTTCTGGTAGAAAATTAATGTTTTTGGTTAAAATTTTATTTCTTTGGTTAAAAATTAGTTTTTTTTTTAATTGAAAATTTAACTATTATGTTGAAAAATTATTTTATTTGCTCAAAAACTTATTTTCCTGATTGAAAATTACACCTTTCTATTTTTGTGTTGTAAATTCAACTCTTTTCTTTTAAATTCGTGTTTAGGACTTTAAAACTCAGCATTTTGGATTTTTTTTTTCTTTGTTGATTGAGCAATCTTTCTTGGTTAAAAATTCAACTCTTATATCGAAAATTCGTATTTGTTGGTTTAGTAGTTTTTTTTATTGAAAATGAAAATATCTTTCGGTGGAAATATCAACTATTACACTTTGTATTGATAAATAATTTTGTATCAAAAATTTATCAGTTGTTTTTTTGAAAATTATACTATTTTTTTTGAAAACTCCCTTTTCCTTGATTGAAAATTAATTATTTTAACTGAAAATGTTATATTAAAATTTTACATTACTAAATCTTAAATTCTTGTAAGTTCTTTTTTAGAGAAAGGTTAAAAATGTTACGTACTCGAGTTAAAAATACCCCTCCCCCATGCCCATATAACAGACCGTCACGATACAAGAACCCCCTCCCCCATTTTTAATGTTACGTAATATGTGAGCGCTCCCTAATCGAATCTTTTTTATTCCGTATGCCCATGTTACACACAAATGGTTTATACACTGGCCCGACGTGTCCCGAGTTCAGCCGACTCGTCACGAAGAGTAAGACCCGGAGAAATTCACACGTTGTGGTAAGCGATCGAACGCTATTTTTCCTTATTCGACGCTTATCCTATCGTTATTTCTTTTAGCGGCGCGTTGCGTACGGCTACACTTGTGGTTTTTTTCCTTAGCCGTTGATTTTGAACGATTTTATTCGTATGCGAATCATTTCATTTTATGCAATAAGAAGCTTATGTTATACATAAAAAAAATTCTATCGACAGTTACACTGCGTTAAGCAGAATAAAGCTTTGCTTATTTTAACACCGTCTACAGATTTTTAATTTTAAAAAATCATTATTTTAGAGTGGTTTACCCCTCGATTAAGCCACTTTGAATACCAGATATATGCCGAATATCACCTTGTTGAACTGTGTTCCATTGCGGATAGTGTCTCTTGGTGTGTCCCGTTGCCTTGCAAACAGTGCACATGAGTTGGTTGGGAGAATCAGGACAATCGTTCGAAATATGTCAAAAATTCTGGCAATTATAGCTCTTTAACTCGCCTTTATCATTCCGAAGGGGTGGTCGTTTATCTGGGTTTGTATCGCTTGTAGTCTTCCCCGGTTTATTCGTATTGTTTTCCCAATTCACGCGTGGCTTCTCTTTTCGTTCTGTGATCCCATCAACCGGTTTATTTTTGGCTATTTCTGTAGCCTGTTGAATTCTCTTAATATTACACTCAGCACTTGGGTACAGTGTTTCGGCGCCTCATCTCTCGAACAACAACTAAAGTTGGATTCAAAAGTCCTGACACCTGGCTTTAAAGCTTTATTACTCGGCGAGAAAAAATCGCAGATTGTTCAGTCAAAGACAGAAATATTTTTCAACATTATACGTGTAAAACGATGTCAGTTTGACTTCGTCAACTTTGACTTTGAAGTCCTTCACACGTTCAAAAATTGGTACCAGAAATTTGAAACAATTCATGAGTATTCAGTAACATGCGGTTTCGTCTCAAAAGTTGACTGGTCAGAAAAAATTGTTAATGTCTGAATTAAAAGCTTCGGAATAATTACGAGCTTAACCCTAGAAGTCCACACTGAGGGCCATTGGACCCCAGCGCTTTTTCATTTGACTGTCCCTTTTACACAAAGATCAATATCGATGTTTCGACCCAATGTAAATTCGTTTTAGGTATCTGAGGACAGGTCACATAGGTTGGCGTCGTCAGTTAGTCCTCAGGTAGGAAGCAAGGTAGAAGCAAAACGTGAGTGGGGGCCATTGGAGCCCAGTGTGGACTCAGTGTAACTTTTTCGTACGATAAGTGAAATTTTCTTTTTAATTACTTTCGGTTTCTTTCTGTGCAAAATCATGTGTGAAAAGCAAATTTTTAATGAAATATTACTTTAAAAATAGTATATTACATTTCTGGGTAAAAGTGGTCTATAAGGCTAAATTGCGGCTAAACTCGGGTCGGCTGCGGTTCTTGCCAACGTGCGATGTGTGACGATCACCGGTCAGGTCGCTCCACTGACTGTGCGTCTGCACACGAATAACATTTATAAATTGAAAACTAAAAAAAAAACAATATAATAAATATAGACAATTCCTTTTTACTTTTTGAACTTTTGATACAATTCTTTTGTATATTTAGGACACATATAATAAAAATAACGTTTTTGTACTTTTGAATTTTCTCATTTTTCATCCCTCCGAATAATTCAACTTTTTGAAAGGAATTGACGTGGCATATTTTTTTCTGATTCTTCAACATTTCATCTTTAAAACTCTAGAAGAAATAAAAAAAATAATAAAAAAAATAAAAATTAAAAATTCAACTCTATTTCCGTAATTTTACACTTTTTTCTTCCGACTCTTTTTGCGAAAAATTGAATATAAAGTATATAACAATTTGTTTATAGTACTTTTGTTCCTAAGATACTCTAAACATCCCCAGGATAAGATTATGACCATCACGGTTGACAAAAATGATTTTGTAAGGCGTAGGGCACATCTTGAACTTGATGGGGGCCACTGGACCCCAGTGTGGACTTGATTAGTGCTCAAATATGTGTGGACTTCTAGGGTTAATGAGTTTCAATACTGGAAAACTAGTATTAAAAAAAAGTCCTTTCTCAGCATTGTCCAATTTATGCGTGAAAGAGATCGCTTCCAAAAAAAAGGCCAAGCTCCCGGTAGCCATAGGCGTAGGCTGAAGCTCCTCTTCACTGTACATGAGACATTACGAATTTTCAAAGAGTCTTTCAGCCTTTAAATTTTAAATTGTTTAAACGTCTAATTAAACCAATGTTTCAACCTGAATAAAATGTAAATATTCCACTTTTGATTTTTTGTGAATGAAGTGACTGATTATGAAAAATCATGAAATCAGGACAATATCCTACTCCTTAAATCTAAATTAAGAGCACGAAGTGTGAAGAAGAGAAATGATTAAAAATCAATTGCCAATGCAACCTATTAGAATTTGATTCAATAATATCGTGCGTTCTCTTCTTCACACTTCGTGCTCTTAATTTAGATTCAAGGAGTAGGATATTGTCCTGATTTCATGATTTTTCATAATCAATCACGTCATTCACAAAAAATCAAAAGTGGAACATTTACATTTTATTCAGATGAAAAGATGATTTAACCTACGCCTATGGCTACCGGGAGCTTGACCTCTTTTTTTAGAAGGGATCTCTTTCACGCTTAAATTGGACAATACTGAGAAAGGACATTTTTTCAATAGGAGTTTTCCAGTATTGAAACTCATTAAGGTTTTAATTATTCCGACGCTTTTAATTCGGACATTAATAATTTTTATTGACCCGTCAACTTTTGAGATGAAACCGCTGAATCGAGAAGCTTCTTTTAAGCTAAAGTTCAGCTTGAAATCTCTATCCAGAGCCGAGATAATTATTTTTTACATTTTTAGCTCTACTAATTAAAATAATCATTAAATTGAAGTAAAAAAATTGCCATTTGTTAAGTACATGTTACTGAATACTCATGAATTGTTTCAAATTACTGGTACCAATTTTTGAACGTGTGGAGGACTTCAAAGTCGACGTAGTGAAATCGGAGGGTCACTTCTCCTGTTTTTTGGCGAAAATCAAACTGTCATCGTTTGATACGTATAATATTGAAGAATATTTCTGTCTTTGACTCCGCATTCTGCGATTTTTTCTCGCCGAGTAATAAAGCTTCAAAGCTAGGTGTCAGGAATCCGACTTTAGTAATCCGCCCGACTACAAGAGTGCGCTATAATGACCTTGAATAGATTTGAATAAATAAAAGAAGTGGACATAATAATATCTAACAATATGTTGCTTCATTCACGAGATTTTTGATGCGCAAGTTGCTTCCCCTACTCCGTCGTCGGGCACTGAGTCGTACGTTGTCCGTAAATTAATTACCATTGCAAACAGACAATTCACAAATGAAAATTTTGACCATTTTATTGCAATTATTTAAAGTCTTCATCAACATTCTGTAAAAATATGAGCTCTGTACCTTGGAAATTATAGCTGCAATATTTGTTAAAAGAAATTTTTCTCTTCTCCTAATTGTCGTAGAGCAATTTACAATTTTGTTTATTTATTCCGAATTTATAACTGTCCATGGACTGGAACCGCGATTTTGTAAGATGAAAATCAACGAAGTGATTCTATTTATTTTTAAGAAAAAAACGCCTTTTGCTACTTTCAGTTCTGCTTGACCAACATCATTTCGATTATTCCACTCACGCTTACAATATTTTTCAAGACTGATAAATAATTATACGCTTCTTCATATAGCTATAATAACTCATTTTTGCTAATAATCGAGATTCAAGTGTTTAGACTGCAACTCCGAGATTAGAGGGCATAGACTGCAACTCCCAGATTTGAGAGTTTAGACTGCTAACCCTAGATTGGAGAGTCTAACATGAAGGTACCGATTTCGTTAAGAGGGTGTACAATATGATTAGTGACACAAATATAAAAAAAATGCAATTTAAGTTTAGCAAGTGTTGGATATAAAGTGGTTATATCTTACTTAATCTAAATTTAATAATGAATTGGTTTGTAGAATGGTAACTGCTTGGAATGGGATGTCGTGTGCTGTAGAATTCCAGCACGTGGTGGGATGGTACCGGGGGTTGAAATGCGCTGCATTTCCAGTACGAAGGGGGGTTCTTGCAGCCCTGGGTCGAAGACAATTTTGTCTTGTTGTCCGTACGGCTTTGGTGGGGGTTTGTCGGTCGTAGGGGGTAAAGCGCAAATACTCGGTGTCTTTGTTGGATGCCAACATAAAGACAGTTCGATGTGTTATTGATTATGGACCCGCAGAGCCTCATAGTGGCTCCACGGGCTGCAAGATCGGCTTCTGAGGAACTCTGTAGCAAATTGTGCAGTTGTTTGTCATTTAGAATGTTCGAACTTACAATATTATCTGACGCTGCACAATCACATAGAGCTTTGGTCTCACTCTCTCCTATTTGGATGCGAATGTGGATGAGCGAGCGTTGTGACACATGGGCGGCGAAGATTAATTGGCGGGAGTTTCGTTCTGGTTCTGTGCTGGGCCGACCCGGGCAATATGAGCATCTTGGTGCATACTGACGCTGCTGATCATGCTCACTGTCTCCGGAAGTGTGTGCCGCTTGATTTTTCGGTTTTGGCACGGTTTCTGCCCTGGATTTACAAGCCTGGCTTTCGGCTTCATCTTGTTCTGACAAAGTGGCACGAGACAGTGACTCGCTGAAACAGGTTAGATTGCCTGGTCGAATTAATTTCTTCAATCCTGGTTCGATTGTTTCCAAGATTAAGGAAACTAGTTCCTCCTCAGTGTCGGCTGGCCGCAACGTTTTTGCCAGTAATTTTTTTTTGTAGAAAAATGTCAAGGGACTCTTTTTCTCCTTGTTTTTGCGAGTGTAGTAGAGCGCGCAAAACGTTTAGTGTGTTGCAATCCGCGTATTTGTTGGTTAATAAATCGGTGAACTCTTCCCAGGACAGGCTAAATGATTTATAGGCATTCCGCCATTTTGCTGTCCCGTCTTGTAGAGTTTTTCCGACTGTACGGGTCCACTGCGAACGATCAATGTCCGATTGGGCTAAAAATAGTTCACATTGTTGCAAAAAGTTTAGCGGGTCTTCGTGATCAAAGCCGGAATGTTCAGGTGCGTGTGGGGTTGGAGCTTTAATAGCTCTAATTAATGATCTTAGGTCATTGAGCGACATAGCGGTTGGTAAGGCGGCTGCTGGGGGAGGCTGATTGTTGTTGGAACCATTATTGCTGCATCCGGAAGTACTTCCTGCTGGGTCCATGTTGCCGTGTATTGTGATTGCATTGGGCGCCATCGGATTTATATTCGAGTCACTTCCGGAAGTGACTGGTGTTTGGCGAGTGGACATGGTTCTCTCCATTGGTGGGGAGTGTAAAACCATATTCTCCCTTTTATTGTGCCGGCTAGGGTCGCGAGTACTTAATCTCTACCGTTTTTTGTAGAGTCCCACGTATAGGGCCGCTAATTGATATAAAGTGGTTATAACCTACTTAATCTAAATTAATTAATTGGTTTGTAGAATGGTAACTGCTTGGAAAGGGATGTCGCGTGCTATAGAATTCTAGCACGTGGTGGGATGGAAGCGGGGGTGGAAACACGCTGGGTTTCCAGTACGCAGAGGTGGAGGGGTGGAAAATATGCAGGTATTAGGTAGTTAGAAAGGAGGAGCGCTCTTTTAGTTATATCGTTGGGATAGGTGAAGTCGTGAAAGAAAACGGGTATTATGCAGGTAATGTGGGATTTATTTATCGCTTGTACAGTCTCAATTTCTTCTAAAGGCGTGAGCGAGCGGCGTCACCTTGATGTCGGGCGCGTATACGATCTTTGGAATATGGTATCCCAATGATTTGTGAGGTGGGCCCCCGCGGTACCGTACTGGGTCGGTTCGGTCGCGTGCGCTTCCTTTGTAAGTCCAGTGGGGCTATCGGCCGGGGAAGAAACTGGTCCGCGGCCTAGGTGGCAGCTGATAGAGGGACGTCCGGTATTAGTCATCTTGGTACTACCGGCGGGCGATGGTGGGAGCGGTGGGCATGTTGAGCCTGCAGCTTGCGGGGTGGCAACGTCCGTCGCATGGAGCTGCACCGTCTTCTCTGCGCGAAGTAGTGGTCCCGTCGCCGCAGCCTTTCCTCGGCTGAGTGCCGCTGCGTGGGAGACGGAGTTAGAGCAAGAGGAGAGTCGACTCCCAGGCTGATTGTGTACTCACCGGACCGGGGAGATCCAGCCAGTTTAACGGTACTCGGCTCAGGGAGGGTTGCCAAGCGTTGTGTTGCTGGCGCATCCAGTGGCGCTGGTGCCGGCAATTCGTCTTTCGGTGTCGGCACGTAGTCCAATGGCAAGGGGTAACTGTCCTCTGATGGGGGGGGGGGGTGAAACTGAGATGAGCGTTCAACCATTTACTGGTACATGACCCCATGGCCTGCGGAGCGTGCGGGTGTCAGCGGGGGAGATGGCGGCCAATAGTCGCTTGTACGGGGTTGAAGCGGCCAGTGGTTGTGCTGTGTGGATGAGCTCATCCAATTCAGCGGCGATCGCAGCCTTCTTCGCGCGGAACTTAAGCTGCCTTGCAGCGCTTTTCCGGGTCCTTGCGGGGGGTTCCTCTAATTCTGTCCATCGGTGTGCATCTGTAAAAAACGGCTGGTTGTGAGAGAGATGTACACTTGAAGCAAGTTATACACGACTTCTGACGGAGAGAAGACTCGGTTTTTTTAACATGGTTTTTCCAAAAAACCGTTTCTATCCCTTTACCGTTAGGATAGAAGTAAGTGGTAGACACAAGCGGAAAACTGACCTGTCTTACAGGCCCTCTATTTTCTCTCGTTTTTTCCTGTCGCCAGTTCGGACGGATTTCGAGGTGGGGGGGGGGGGGGG
>CAKNYM010047337.1:32388-60489 GCA_932195095.1 Andricus curvator | reverse complement strand
TGGCACCACAGAGTGTGCATACGCGCCATAAAGCCTCCGCGAACAGGCATAATGCTGGTGTCGTAGCAGTCTAGCACGTCATCCCTGAGTCGATCCGTCCACTCAATGTGGGCGTTTGGCCGGTTCGTCGTCGTTGTGATTTCGTCGTTGCATATGACCACCCATCTCACGGTTGTCAGAAGTGGCCATAGGTGTGATTTACCGAGGTGCTACTGGGGGCTATTGACATTTTTTTGGATGGCAGTTGCTCTTAGTGGGACCCTGCGGTGGTTGTTTAAATTTTTTTTTTTGAATTATATATATTATTTAAAGATTATACAATCATTTTAATATCTTCAATATTATGTTTTATTTAAACTATTTAAATTATATAAATAAAAATATTTTAATCATTTAATAATTAAGTTAGAAGCTTATTGTAATTAAATTATTTCTTTTATAAAAATTTAATTGGAATTTTTTTAATTCAATTAAATAATTAACAATAATTTACCTCTGATTTGGTTTCAATTAATATTTAAGAATTTTTTGAATAAATTAATTAAATAATTATAAATTTAAGTCGAAATTAAATACTAAATTTTTAGTTTTATTCAAAAATAAATTTTTATTAAAATAATTTTTAAATGCAATTTAAATGTTATAAAATTTTAACTATTATTCAATTAAAAATAATTAAAATAAATGACAATTTATTTTATAATCATTTTAATGATCCTTGTTTTCATTCGTAATATAGTCCAACAATTAAAATAAATATAATAATTAAAAAAATATTTTTTTTACAAGAATTTATTAAATTTAAGAATTTAATAATTTGAAAAATTAAAGAAATTTCTACATCAAAAATTACAAAAATAATTCCAATTAAAACAAATGAATAGAAAATGGTAAACGTAATAATGAAATATTATCAAATCCACATTCAAATAATGTTAATTTATTACGTATTTTTTTTTCTTAAAAAAAAATTTAATAATAATAATAATAATCTTCTAATCATAACTAATAATATATTTATAAATAAAATATTTTTTATATTAAAAGTTTTTAATTTTTTTTATTGGAAATAAAATGTAATTTTTATATACTATATAAAATAATAATTTCATCAATAAATTATTGTAAATACAATCATTCAAATTGCATCAACAAAATGTCAATATCAAGATGAAGCTTCAAATCCAAAATGATGATAAGAAGAAGTTCGATTAAAATATATTCGAATTAATATAATTAATAAAAATAACCTCCCAATAATTACATGTAATCCATGAAATCCAGTAGTTATAAAAAATAAAGACCCATAAACTGAATCTCTTAAACAAAAAGATGACTCTTTATATTCATATAATTGAATTAAAGAAAATCCTAGCCCTAATAAAATTGTTAAAAATAACCCAATTAATCTTTTAAATTTATTTCTATATAATAAACAATGATGGGACCAAGTAATTGATACTCCAGAAGATAATAAAATAATTGTATTTAATAAAGGAATTTCATAAGGATTAAATTGATTAATATTTTTAGGAGGCCATAATCTTCCAATTTCAATATTTGGGGATAAAGCAGAATGAAAATAAGATTAAAAAAAGAAATAATAATTCTGAAAGAATAAATAAAAATATTCCTATTCTTAACAGTTGTCGAATTTTAATTATGTGTAACCCTTGAACAGTTCTTTCTCGAATTACATCTCTTCATCATTGGAAAGAAATTATAATAATTATATAAAATCCTAATATTATTAATATATAATTTATATAAATAAATATTTCAATTCTTCCAATTATTGTAATACATATTCTTAATGAAATTAATCAAGGTCAGGGTCTTCTTGTAACAATATGATACGGGTGGTTATAAAAATATATTTTCATTAATTATTTAATTAGTTTCTGATGAATATAATGATCTTAAAATAGAAAATATATAAGCTTGAATAAAAGAAACTGCTACTTCTAAAACTATAAGTAAAGATTGAACTAAAATTATTAAAATAATTAAAATTAATCCTAAATTATTTCTAGATTGACTAATTAATGTTATTAATAAATGACCAGCAATAATATTTGCTGAAAGGCGAACTGCTAATGTTAATGGACGAATTATATTTCTAACGGATTCAATTATTACTATAAAAGGTATTAAAATATAGGGGGTCCCTTGTGGAGTTGAATGAACAAATTTATGAAAAGAATTTTTAATTCATCGAAATAATATATAACCAATTCATAAATTAATTGATAAAGATAAAGATACAACTATATGTCTTGTAGAATTAAAAATATAAGGAAATAATCTAATAAAATTATTTAATATAATAAAAATAAATAAAGATTCAAATATTAATAAATTATAAAAATTTAAATCTTCATTTAAAGAAATTTGTATTTCTTTAATAATAAAATTTGATAATTGATTTAATAAAATTAAATATTTAGAAGGACTAAATCAAAATAATCTTCGTAAAAATAATATAAAATATACCATTCTCAATCAATTTGAAGAAAAAGTTACTCTTGTAGAAGGGTCAAAAACAGAAAATAAGTTTCTTATCATTTAAATTTAAATTTTATATATTTTAAATTATTTTTATCAATTTTATTAAACATACATTTTTTATATTTAAAAAAATATAAATTATTATTTATAAAAATAAATATAATTGTAAAATATAATAATAAAAATAATCAGTTTATAGGTTTTATTTGAGGAATAAAAAAATATTAAAATAAATTAATAATTTTAATATGACATATTAATGTTATAAAAATTAACTAATTTTTTAATTATTCATTAGAAGTATATATTATTTTATATGTTACTATAAATGATTCAAAAGATCATTACTTCAAATTAAGATATCTAATGATTTTTAAATTAAATTAATTCAATTTAAAAATATTTTTAAATTAGTTGATTCAATCACAATAGGTATAAAACTATGGTTAGCTCCACAAATTTCTGAACATTGACCAAAAAATACTCCTGGACGGTTAATAAATAAATTTAATTGATTAATTCGTCCTGGTATCCCATCAACCTTAATTCCTATTGAAGGAATAGTAAATGAATGAATTACATCATCTGACCTTACTAATATTCGAGTTTGTAAATTTATAGGTAAAATTAAACGATTATCAACATCTAATAACAGAAATGTATCTAAGTTATTTAAATCTCTTAATATAAAAGATTCAAAATTTACATTTTTAAAATCAGGAATTTCATACCTTCAATATCATTGATGTCCAATACTTTTAATTGATATAATAGGAGAATATATTTCATCAGACAAATATAAAATTTCTAATGAAGGAATTGATATTCAAATTAAAGCATAAATGGGAAAAAGAGTTCAAACAATTTCAATTATTTGATTTTCAATATTTAAATTAATAAAATTCTTATTATTATATAAATAATAATAAAAGTAGTTATTAAATTGATTATTAAAGTATAGTCATGAAATTTAATTAATCATTCTATTAATGGTGAAGAAGAATCTTGTAAATTTAAATATAATCAAGTATTTATAATTTATACTAAAAAATTAAAATATTTATTTAATTTATTTTATAATTATAGTAATTTCATTATAAGAATGATTTAATGGAGGAGAATTATTTATTCATTCAACTGATGGATTAAAATAGTTTTTATATAATATTACGCGGTAAGAAACAAATCTTTCCCAAATAATATAAATTAAAAAAAATTCTAATTAAAGATATTAATGAACCAGTTGATGAAATTGAGTTTCATAATAAGTATGAGTCAGGATAATCAGAATATCGTCGAGGTATACCTCTTAATCCTAAAAAATGTTGAGGGAAAAATGTTAAATTTACCCCAATAAATATGGAATAAAATTGAATTTTTAATCATTTTGGATTTAATGTTAAACCTGTAATTAAAGGATATCAATTAATAGCTCCCCAATAATTCCAAACACTGCCCCTATAGATAAAACATAATGAAAATGAGCCACTACATAATAAGTGTCATGCATAACAATATCAATAGATGAATTAGCTAAAGTTACACCAGGTATTCCCCCCAAATTAATCTTTGACCCATATATTGTTGCTAATCGTCTAAAAATTTTAATCCCTGTAGGAATTGCAATAATTATATTATAGTTACTGAGGTGCAATAAGCTCGTGTATCAATATCTATTCTACAGTAAATATATGATGGCTTCATACAATAAATCCTAATATTCCAATTGAAATTATTGCATATATTATCCCTAATGAACCAAAAGTATTTTTTTCCTCACACTCTATATAAATTATATGAGAAATTACCCCAAAAGCAGGTACAATTAAAATATAAACTTTCGGATGACCAACAAATCAAAATAAATGTTGGTATAAAATAGGGTCTCCCCCTCCTATTGGGTCAAAAAATGAAGTATTTATATTACGATCAAATAATAATACAGTAAAATCTCGTTTATCCGGCCTTCGATCAACCGAGGCTCCGCGTTATCCGAGCCACCGGACTTATCCGAGCACTCCGCGTTAATCGAGCTATGCACTCGGATAATACGGAAAAACTCGGATAAAACGGACGACGCCGCTATGCTATGCGCGCGAAAAAACAAATCCAAGTTCCTTAATTTTTCACTTTCATATGTTAATGTGGTGAAATTGCATTGTAACATTTTAAATATACCACAGACAATGAAAGTTTTCGAGTTTTTTTTATATATTCCGTTTTATCCGAGTTTTCGCTTATCCGAGGTACCCCTTCCCCACATTACCTCGGATAAACGAGATTTTACTGTATAGTAACAGCCCCAGCTAAAATTGGTAAAGATAATAATAATAAAATAGTTGTTAAAAAAATAGATCATACAAATAAAGGAATTTGATCTATTTCTATTAAATTAGGTCGTATATTTAAAATTGTTGTAATAAAATTAATTGATCCTAAAATTGAAGAAATCCCAGTTAAATGTAAAGAATAAATTGTTAAATCAACAGAAATTCCTGGGTGTCCTAAATTTGAAGATAAAGGAGGGTAAATAGTTCATCCTGTACCAGCCCCTTGGTCAACTAATATACCAGCTAATAATAAAAATAAAGAAGGGATTAAAAGTCAATACCTTATATTATTTAATCGAGGAAAAGCTATATCAGGTGCAGTTAATATTAACGGAACTAAATAATTACCAAACCCTCCTACTATAATTGGTATAACTATAAAAAAAATCATTACAAAAGCATGAGCAGTAACAATAGAATTATAAATTTTGTCATTACCAATTAATTGTAAAGGTATACCTAATTCTATTCGAATAATTATTCTTAATCCTGATCCAATTATTCCAGATCAAATTCCAAATCAAATTTCGGATATCCGGATATCGATTTACGAAATTATGTCCATTTTTATTGAGAATTTGTCTAGTGATCTATGCCACTGTTTTTGACATTGTTTTTTATTATCACTTTAGCATTTTTTTTTCTACTGGTGTTCATTACCGATTTTCTAATTTGAATTTTTAATTACTTGGTTTGGGGTGTGTTGATAATGGTTCTTTGTCACAGTCGATTTTTACTTGTGCTGCCTGAGCTTTCTATTTTAGAATTGTTTATGTATAAAATGTTGCTCTTAATATATCCATGGATACCTTAAGCATCTGTCATGTGAACGCCCAGTCTCTCTTGGCACATTTTCCAGAATTCAAGCATTTCTTCAGTACATGTTCCTACCATATAATAGCTGTTTCTGAGTCCTGGTTAACTCCAAATATACCCTCTAGCCTCGTTGCAATTGACAACTATTCGCTCTTTCGAAGAGACAGAGACGAGAGAAGGGGTGGTGGAGTTTGTCTTTTTCTGCATGATAGTCTGAGTGGGACTGTGGTTGATGTGAGTCCAACAGCTACCTATCCTACGACCGAATTTATCTTTGTTGAAGTTAAGTCAACTTCTGATAGTGTTTTAGTGGGAGTAGTTTATAAACCACCCAATGCCTCCTATGGCACAGAGCTTGAATCGGGAATTTTTTCACTTATTCCTAACTTTAATAACATTATCCTTACTGGAGATTTTAACACTAACTTAAATATCATTTCCAATCATTCGAAATATCTAACATCTTTGGTGTACTCTTCGGGACTCTCGATTGTACCTCATGATTCTACTCACCATACTGATCGTTCCAGTACTCGAATTGACTTAATGATTGTAAACGATATTGATAAGGTTGTCTCCTACGAACAACATGCTATCCCTTTTCTCTCTAACCATGACTTGATTAACATTTCCTTTAAATTTTCCTATAATTTAAACTCAAAACCAACCCAAAGACTTGTGCGAAATCTCTCTAAAATTGATGAACAGGCATTTCACGAACATCTAATGGCGTATGATTGGGAGAAAATAATACTAGATACAGAAATAAATAATAAAATCGACGCTCTGACTAATTACCTAGTCTCCGCATTTAACCAATTTTCTCCGCTGCATGTTCCTAAAAACTTTAATAAAGCTGCCCCCTGGATTACACCCGAAATTAAAAATCTCATGAGGGAACGTGATGGCAAGCGCCGACTTGCTAAAAGAACAAAAAGCAGTATAATACTAGCTCAATTTCGTAAACTCAGGAACCTAGTACAAACTAAGATTAGAGATGCCTGATGACTTTTTAAAGACTTTTTTTACATTCCCAGTTCCAGACTTATTATCATCATCTGCCACTAACCCTCTTAATTCAACATTTAATGACTCTGACTTCTTTTTCGATGACATCACACCTGAAATACTTTTGGAAAAAATACTTGAAATCAAATCAAATGCCATTGGAACTGATGGAATATCAATTAAAATGATTAAACTTGCTCTACCAATTATATTTCCTATTTTACTACATATTTATAATGCTTCCCTTCAAGTCGGTATCTTCCCAGATATCTGGAAAAAGGCTGTTATTTGCCCCATTCCCAAAATTTCTAAACCTACTTCCCCGAAAGATTTTCGGTCGATTTCTATTTTATGTGCACTATGTAAGCCACTTGAAAAAATTGTTCACCTGCAGCTTTCCAAATTTCTCGAAATATCTAGGGCTATTGACCCGATGCAATCAGGTTTTAGGGCGAAACATAGCACGCTTACTGCTTCCCTTAAAGTAACGACGGATCTCAAATTAGCAATAGATAATAGGGAGATCACGATTGTTGTTCTGTTTGATTTTTCGAAGGCTTTTGATATGGTTAACCATAAGTTACTCCTACAAAAGTTAAGATCTTTTAACGTGTCGAACTCTGTCATCAAATGGTTTAAATCCTATTTCAATAATCGGTCTCACAGAGTTATTAATAGTAGTGGCGGGCTTTCTGACTGGTGGGAGGTCAAGAATGGGGTTCCTCAGGGCTCCATTCTGGCACCCCTCCTCTTCAATTTGTTCACTTCTGACCTTGGAAGTGAACTTCTACATTGCAGCTACCACAAATATGCTGACGATTTTAAAATTTACTTATCGGGACCAATTTGTACACTACGTACATTACTCGTTCTAGTCCAGGAGGATATCGATCGCGTTATCCTCTGGGCCGGGAAGAACGGACTTACTCTTAACCCGGGCAAAACTCAGGCATTTGTTGTCGGACCTACTTCATCTCCGTCGCTTGAAACTCTGGCATTATTTCCACCCCTTCGTATCGAGAATCTTACTATCTCTTTTTCGGAAGTGGTTAAAGATCTGGGATATTTCCATAACCGTACCTTGTCCTGGAAGGAACAGGTACAGAGCATCTCGAGAAAAATATACAGAATTCTACAAGAACTTTATAGGAATAAGGACTCTCTACCTAGGTCCACACGGATACTTCTGGTTAAGAGTCTAATCTTGCCCCATTTTGATTATGGTTGTTTAGTATATGATGATTTGTCCGACGATTTAAATTTAAAGCTCGAGCGTGCGTTAAATGCCTGTGTCTGTTTTATCTACAATTTGCCTAAATACGAACACATAACTCCATACAGACTTAAGGCAGGTCTGCTTAATGTTGCCAAGAGAAGACAATTCTTTATGGGTAATTTGCTCTACACTCTTTTTCAGAACAATGCTCCTGAATATCTATTCAACCTCTTCCAATTTGTTGATAGAGACCTTCCAGCACAGTCCAAGCTTCGTGAAAGACATAAAATCCTTAAGATTCCTTTCCGCAGAACGTGTCAGCTTCAGAGGTAATTCATAGTAAGAGGTGCCCGGTTATGGAATAAAGTACCATACGATATTAGAAATGCACCTTCCCTGTATCATTTCAAAAATCTCTTTTTCAAATATTTGTACAATACTCCTAGTCCAACTCTCGAAATTACTTACTGGTAAACTCTCATATTTAATTCTGGAGTGTTTCATCTTCGATTTTTCTTCTGTCTTCAGTAATTTTTGCAAATTCTTATTTATTATACATACCGTTTTTCCCCCCTCTTTATTTCTACATTAACATGCACAAGAGCTACTTATTAATCACTGAATGTTAATTACTACGCATTAATCTCAAGCCTTATTTGATACGTATCCTGAGATTTACTTTATTTATTTTACTTAGTTTATAGATTAAATTATAAGATTAATCAAGTATTTTGCCGATCAGTGCCTGCACATATTAGTAATAAACATGTATTATCCTGTTCCTTAGAGGGCTATTTAGCCCTAGGGACTTTTCTTTAATAAATACAAAATACAAATACAAATATAAAATATAATATTCCAATATCTTTATGATTAGTTGAATATAATCATTAAAAAAATTTTTTATTCATTATAATTTTAATAATAATATTATCTTTTCATTGTAAATGAAAAGTTTTTATATAAACTAAAAATTATAAATTATAAGTATTATGTCTGATTTAAGTAATAAATTGTAAATTTATTTAAGAATATATTTAATATTCTAATACTAATTATAAATTTTAATATTTTATTATTTATATCATTAATAATTATTAGCATTTTATTAGGATTAAATGCAAATTCTTTGATATTTTTTTGAATAAGAATTGAAATTAATATAATATCTTTTATTCCAATAATTTTATTTTTAAATAAAAATTTTAATCACTCTTCAATAAAATATTTTTTAATCCAAAGTTTAAGTTCTTCCTTAATATTATTTTTTATAATTAATTTAATAAATAAATTTATTAATATAATATTTTTATTGGTAATTTTTTCTTTATTAATAAAATTAGGATTTTTTCCTTTTAATTTTTGATACTTAAATATATTAAATAATTTATCATGAATTAATTGTTTATTTTTAATAGCGATTCAAAAAATTTTACCTTTTTTAATAATTAATTATTTATTTAAATTAATAAATTTTAATAATTATTCAAATAATAATTTATATAATATTATTAATTTAATAATTATTATTGGGTCTTTAATAAGAATTAAATTACTTTATTCATTAAATTCTATTAAATTAATTATAGGGATATCTTGAATTAATCATATAAGATGAATATTATTTATTTTAATAATTAATAAAAAAATGTTTTTATTTTATTCTTTATTCAATAATTTTAATTAATTTAATTTATTTACTTACATATTTAAATATTAATTTTTTGAATAATTTAATATTATTAAATAATCAATTTTTATTTAAATTTATATATTTTTTTTTAATAATATTAATTATAAGATTACCACCTTTAATATCATTTTTTATAAAAGATTTACTATCTATTATTATATTAAATATAATTTTATATTTATTTCTTACTTTTTATTAATAATTACAGTAATTATGTTTTTTTATTATTTAAAGTTATTTATAACTACTATAATCTTGTTTCTATTATTAGATTATGCATCTAAAAGTTTTATTAACTTATTTTTAACCTAAAATAATAAAATATTAAAATAATACTTATTGAAATAATAATATTATTAACAATTTTAATGTAATTTTAATATAATTTTAAGTTAATAAAACTATTAACCTTCAAAGTTAAAATTATAAATTATTTTTATAAATTATATTTTTTAATAAAAATTTATATCTGATGATAGAATAGTGTAATGAATTTAAACTTCATAAATAAATAAATAATGTTCGTTAAGGCCTATTCCGCTTCTTTTGATGTTAAAATTTTTTGTTTATTATAAAAAAATTCTTGCCGACATGTTTCAACCTGTAATTTCAGGTCCTTTTCAAGGCTTATTCTAGAAGGAAAAATACATGTGTCAAAAAAATTATAAAATGGAGAGTATTTAATTTATATATATATATATATATATATATATATATATATATAAATTGTCGTTGTTTACCTAAATTATAGAAAGAAAAGAAAAACCGCTGAAGACTATGTTGAGTTTTTCAGTAACTTTGACATTTTTTTCCTCTCTTGTAAAAATTGGTAAAAGGTTAAAATAAAGTGAAAATTGTAAAAAATTGATAACGTATCATTTACGGTATAACCTTAAAAAATCTCATCTGAAACAGAAATTATTTATGAACGTGTTAGATTATTAATTTAAAATGTTGTTTTTAGTAATTGAGTAAAAGTTTTATAAACTTACAGGAAAAATTCCTTGAGATTATGCAATTATTAAACTACATTTTGTAATAAATTGTGGTTGACGAATTTGTCGAGTCAAAAACTCATGATAGTTGTAACGATACTAAAAGCTGATTTGAGGTTAGGTTATGCATGGTTATATATATGTGACTAAATAAAGACCGCGTAAAATTCAAATTAAGTTGCGTCTCTATTTTTATTTTGGAATGTGAATATTGGAAATAAGTTTATTGTAAATATTGCTAAGGCCTTGGATATGTGTTCTAAAATTAACTATATTATTGTCACGTTGAATATGTATCATTTCCAAAAGATTGCGTTCTAAATTTGTTTCAGATTCAAGAATTAAAACATTATTTATATCAAAATCGAAAGTATGTGAGTACTTATAAGCATGTTTTGCTAAAGCTGTATTTTGCTGATTATTATCAATTGATCTTTCATGTTCTCTATTTCTTAGATATAATGATCTACTAGTTTGGCCAATATAGTTTTTTTTACCATTTTTACAAGTATGTCTGTATACACTGTTGCATTTTTTTCCTTTTTCTATTTTATTTTTAGTACTTTTAAATAATATTTTATTGAATTTTTGTTCAACTGAAAAAAGTAATTGGATGTTACATTTTTTGAAAATTCTAAAAAGACATTCGTCATAACCTGCAATATATGGTAAAACTATTAATTTTTTCTTTTCTGAGTTAAAGTTTAAATTGTATATTTTGATTACTCTTTTTGATTTTCTTATAACGTTCAGCGATTTTAGCTTTTAACAATTGCATACTGACATACTTGTAAAAATTGTAAAAAAAACTATATTGGCCAAACTAGTAGATCATTATATATAAGAAATAGAGAACATGAAAGATCAATTGATAATAATCATCAAAATACAGCTTTAGCAAAACATGCTTATAAGTACTCACATACTTTCGATTTTGATATTAATAATGTTTTAATTCTTGAATCTAAAACAAATTTAGACAAACGCAATCTTTTGGAAATGATACATATTCAACGTGACAATAATACAGTTAATTTTAGAACAGATATCCAAGGTCTTAGCAATATTTACAATAAACTTATTTCCAATATTCACATTCCAAAATAAAAATAGAAACACAACTTAATTTGAACTTTACGCGGTCTTTCTTCAGTCACATATATATAACCATGCATAACATAACCTCTAAATCGGCTATTAGTATCGTTATAACCATCATAATTTTTTGTTTCGACTAAAATTCGTCAACCACAATTTATTAAAAAATGTAGTTTAATAATTACATAATCTCAAAGAATTTTTCTTGTAAATTTACAAAAAAAAATTTTTACTTAATTACTAAAAACAACATTTTTAATTAATAAACTAACTCGTTCATAAATAATTTCTGTTTCAGATGGGAATTTTTAAAGCTATACCGTAAATAATACGTTATCAATTTTTTACCATTGACTTTATTTTAAACTGCCAACAATAATGATACATATTTAACGTGACAATAATACAGTTAATTTTAGAATAGATATCCAATGTCGTAGCCATATTTACAAGAAACTTATTTCCAATATTTACATTCCAAAATAAAAATAGAGACGCAACTTAATTTGAATTTTACGCGTTCTTTCTTTAGTCACATATATATAACCATGCATAACCTAAACTCAAATCAGCTTTTAGTATCGTTACAACCAGCCCTATGCATCGCCCGTGTATATTTATGTGGTAGTTGTTATCTTAGCATCCGGAGGGGTATCGTAGTTCAAATAAATCCAATAGATGGCGCTTCGATCAAGTAGTGCTGTTTTTGCATTGTTATGTATAGCAAAAATACTAAAATTCATTTAAAACTGGATACTTTTTATAAAAATAAAAGAAGAGCATAGTTTTCATTAACAATAAGCGCAGCTTTAATTATTAATAATAAAAAATGCATGAAAACATGTAATTTATTATTAGGAAAATTGAATATAAAGATGAGTATTCTGAAAACAGTTTGAATTGTATTCATATTTTTCTATTTATTTTGCTAATGTAATTAATTAATTTTATAAACAATTGTAATTGTTACAAATTTTAAACATTTACTGATATTATTGTTCAATAATAGTACAAATAATATTTAAACCTTAATAATTAGCCTTATAATATACTTTTTTAATAATTCATCTAGAAATTTCCTCTCTTTCTGAAAAATATATATTTATATATAATTTATTTATAATAAATTATATATAAATTAATTAATGTAAAAATTTCATCAAAATAGTTTATAATAGTTTATAAATAATTTATAATTTATTTACACTTATAATTATTGGAATGAATAATTTATTCAAAAGTGATTGACAAGATCGAGGACAAGATTAATGAGTGAAAAAATATATTTATATTAATATATAAAAGCATTTGAATTTGAATGTATACTATTTTTTTCATATAAAAGCATTTGAATTTGAAGGCATACCATTTTTTCAAGTAAACGAATAAAAGATATTTCATTTCATTGTCATTATAAATCGCTTAATAAATTAAACTTAAAAATATATATAATATACAGAGCGCACATTCTTCCTTTTTTTCTTAGTTTCCCCTTTTTTCTTGAAATTCCCCTTTTTCCCCCTATTCTCAAAAAACTTCCCCTTTGTTCCCTTTTCTCTTTAAATATACGACATTTAAAAATACAATATTTGAATTACCCCCATAACATTACAAAAAAAATATATATATAATTAAAAAATGGAATATTCCAAATTCATCAACTGCAATGTAAAATTTAACGATTTTAAATTAAAAATATTTTCTATTGGTTCAAAAATTATGACGAATTTGTTATATTTACAGCTTTTACTAGTGAATAATAATAAAAAAAATTACGGAATTTAAAAATAAATTTTTTGCGCAGTAACAATTTTTTTGAAAATGTGTAAAAACATATTTTTTTTATTGTGTCCTATGCACACATTTAAAAAAAAAGTTGAATATGTCGAACCTGAAATTTATTCAGCTGGAACCAAAGAAACATTTCATCATTTTGCTTTTTCAAAAAAAACTTCTGTCGTGATTTAGGATTTTTGGGATTTCATTTTTTTTGCGATTTTTGAACGTTATATATAAACCACGAAAAAAAATGTTTCCCATGAATACAAAATAATAATATGTTTCTTTGGTTCCAGCTGAATAAATTTCAGGTTCGATATATTCAACTTTTTTTTTAAATGTGTGCATAGGACTCAATAAAAAAAAGATGTTTTTACACATTTTCAAAAAAATTGTTACTGCGCAAAAAATTTATTTTTAAATTTCGTAATTTTTTTATTATTGTCATAATTTTTGAACCAATTGGAAATATTTTGAATTTAAAATCGTTAAATTTTACATTGCAGTTGATGAATTTGGAATATTCCATTTTTTAATTATATATATATATATATATATCGGTTTTCGGTTTCGATTCCTTTGGAATAGAACCGAAGGGCCTATGACAAAGCCACCGAACGCGTCCTCGGGCTGCGGATAGAGGGTCCCTGTACCAAGGGTTTCTGCTGTATATGGTTACAATAATTAATAAGCAGTCGCGGACAATTGTCCAGGGATGGTCCCGAAGGAATAACTCCTAAGCGAAGGCGTAACAACCGTGCCGAAAGCTGAATGGCACCTGGGTTGGTGTCTCAAACGGTGACTCTAGGATACCGGGCGACCTCTCAGAGTATCAGCCTTATCCTTGCACGCGGGGCTCTACAAGGATGGACTAACCCTTTCCCTAGCTGCTCGTGGGAACAACAATGAAACCACCAAAACACCAAAATGTTGTAGATGCGGTTAAAGACAATCGAACGCGCAGAGCACCCGACAATGGGTCGGCAAACAATGCCGATCAGCCTAGAGTTCGGGGTGCTGAAAATAATTTAGATGGAAACACGACGACGAACCGGCGAAACGCCCACATTCAGTGGACGGATCAACTCAAGGATGACTTGTTAGACTGCTACGATGCCAGCATTATCCCTGTTCACCGAGGCTTTATGGCGCGTGCGCACACTCTGTGGTGCCAGAAACACCCAGAGCTTCAGCACGTTGCGCATCAGTCTTTGCGAAATGAAGCCGTCAACCTCCGGAAAAATGGATATGTACGCGGAGCGCTTCCCCAACCGCTGCTTTATCAAGCTGCAGACGAAGATGAGGAAGCGACATTGAGACCAACCGCAGAAAGCAGGCACCTTCTGAGAGATGATCGCAATTTCATTACAAGAAGGAACATTAACATGCAAGTTCCTCCTAAGCCCCAAGATCTGGCTGAAATAGATGCCATCCTTCGTGGAGATATCTCGCAAGAGTCCGACCTCTGGACCATCAATTGCTCAGTTTATGGTGCTGCGAGAACTTTGGCTGAGTCAAATCGAAGGCTGAAACCGACGATTCGAATCGAAAGGGTTCGAAAGTTCGCCCAAGAACTAAGGATCTTGAATCACACACTAAACAAGTCAAAGCTGCTGACAATCAAGCAGCATATTGTTGACAATATGCGGCTGTTATCTGACGCAAGGAGGAGAATACAGAAGAGGGAGAGATGGATCAGGGAGAATCAACAGTTTCTCGCTGACCCATCGCGCATCTTTAGCGATCTACCTGTTTCTGTAAAAAATCCACACAAGCCCAAGGAGGTAGAGACTTTTTGGAGAGAGGTGTACAAGATCCCGAAAACACTAGAGCTGAAAGAAGATACTGACAATATCATCCGCTTCAAAGAGTTTTGCGACAACCTCATAAAATCTGAGGAGGAATGTCCATCAATTACTGCCGAAGAGGTGAAAAAAGCACTTAGAGACACGAAGAACTTTTCCGCTGCTGGACCAGATTGTATCAAGAACTTTTGGTGGAAGAAGTTTACTTTTACACACCAACATTTGGCCCGCATATTCACCTCATATTTAAAGTCGGAGACGCCCATTCCGCAGTGGCTGGTGTTAGGGCGCACTATACTCCTGCCAAAAAAAGGCAACTTGTCCAACCCAGAGAATTACAGGCCAATAACTTGTTTGAACACGCTGTATAAGATATTTACAGCTGTCCTCAACAACAGGATTGTTCGACGAATTGAGCCTGTATGGCGAGAGATGTACGAACAACGTGGCTCGAAAAAAGGTGTAGCAGGCTGTCGAGAGAACCTGCTGATTGACAGGTGTGTCTGTAAAGACGCTGCAGCCCATCAGCGCGTCCTGTCAATGGCCTGGATTGACTACCGGAATGCTTTCGATTCAACCTCTCATAGAGTTATCATCTGTCTGTTGGAAAGCTTGAAGGTACATCCACACATAGTGAGATGCATAGAGAGATTGATGCCTCTTTGGAAAACTAGATTTACTATCTCATCTAGAAATTATCGTTTGACAACGAACAACGTCACCTTCCAGAGGGGCGTCTTTCAAGGTGATACCATGAGCCCTTTGCTTTTTTGCATCACACTTCTGCCTCTATCTCTGGCACTACGAAATTCTCCTGGATACCTCTGTGGCGACACTAATCAGCGCGAGCATAAGGTCACTCATGTATTTTATATGGATGACCTGAAGATCTATGCTTCTGGTAAAAGCAAACTTCAAACTGCTATAAATATTGTCAAGCACTACACAGGAGAGATTGGGATGGATTTTGGCTTGGACAAGTGTGCCAAAATTCATCTGAAGAAAGGAAAGATTACTGGCGTTCCCAAGGACCCTGAGCTTGTGGATATAAGTGTCATCAGACATCTTAATACTGGAGAGACCTACAAGGTCACTCATGTATTTTATATGGATGACCTGAAGATCTATGCCTCTGGTAAAAGCAAACTTCAAACTGCTATAAATATTGTCAAGCTTTACACAGGAGAGATTGGGATGGACTTTGGCTTGGACAAGTGTGCCAAAATTCATCTGAAGAAAGGAAAGATTACTGGCGTTCCCAAGGACCCTGAGCTTGTGAATATAAGCGTTATCAGACATCTTAATACTGGAGAGACCTATAGATACCTGGGCGTGCCTCAAAACCGCATTCAGGACGTAACATCAGTGAAGGAGTTTCTCCGAAGCAGATACAAGCATCTTCTTCGACAGATTTGGTCTTCCAATCTGTCGGCGTTGAACAAGGTATCTGCGACTAACATGCTTGCCGTCCCGGTTCTACTCTACTCGTTTGGGGTAGTTCAATGGACGAAGAACGAGCTTAAGGCTCTTGATGTCATTACACGTAAGATCATGCATATGCATAAAAGCTTGCATATCAATTCGTCAGTTCCGCGATTATATATTTCACGCCGTCAAGGCGGACGCGGACTTCTGAATCTCCAGTGTCTTCATAACCAGATTGTTGTAAGTACAGCTTACATCGTTGCGAATGGCAGAGATCCTCTCCTAAAGATGGTCAGGAACCACAAGATGATTGGCGAAGGAGCGTTCCTTTA
The DNA here is from genome assembly GCA_932195095.1 of Andricus curvator. Lineage (NCBI taxonomy): Eukaryota > Metazoa > Arthropoda > Insecta > Hymenoptera > Cynipidae > Andricus > Andricus curvator. The sequence continues at coordinate 43,484 of CAKNYM010047337.1, read as the reverse complement.
CAAAGCCGCGGAGCAAGCGGCCGAGACCCTTGGCCTGAATTTTAACATCAGAAGTGAGGAAAGTGCATTACTTCATCTAGATGCTTCACTTCTAAAAATCAAAGTGAAGAAAGCAGAGGTTGAAAATTTTCACCAAGAGCTACTCGACAAGAAAATGCACGGAAACTTTCACAGAAATGTAGAAAAACAGTCCTTGTCGAAGGAGCAAACTTTTGCTTTCCTCAAATGATCAGGACTTAATTCAGGTACAGAGGGTTTTATTTTCGCATGCCAGGACGGTGTCATTTCCACCTTAGCATACCGTGAGGGCATTTTATGTCAAGAAGTTCCCAGTGATAGGTGCAGAGCGTGTCATGCACACGCTGAGTACCTAGAACACATACTATCAGGGTGTCCAACCCACGCGGGAACGACGTATATCTACAGACATAATGCGGCCCTAAGAGTGCTTTATTACCATCTTTGTCGCTCTTACGGTGTTGGCCGCGACCCTGCCCTGCCGAGCGCTCCAAGGGAGATATAGTCGATTGTCCGAAACGAGAAGTGCCAAATTTTCTGGAATTACGATTTTCGGGCAGCAGTCTCCGTTGCGCACTCGAGGCCTGACATTGTTCTCCAAGACTTCGAGAAACGAACTATATTCGTGATCGAATTCTGGGCTCCGTCCGAATACAACATCACTGCAAAGGAGAAAGAAAAAGAGGACAGGTATCAAGACCTTAAAAGAGAGCTACAACGACTGTACCCAAAATATTCGGTACCAGTAATTGTCCTTGTGATAGGTGCTCTCGGAGGATCGAAACTATCACTGGTTCGTAACCTTAAAGCCATACCCGCGTGCCAAAAATATAGCAAGGCACTTGCGAGATGGATGCAGAAAGCTGTCATCCTTGGGTCGCTTCGTGTCCTCAAGACACACGAGGGTTTCGCCAGCCTGTCGTTGTGATTTCGTCGTTGCCTATGACCACCAATCTCACGGTTGTGAGACGTGGCCGTGGGTGTGATTTACCGCGGTGCTACTGGGGGCTATTGACATTTTTTGGATGGCAGTTGCTCTTAGTGGGAACCTGCGGTGGTTGTTTAACTTATATATATATATATATATATATATATATATATATATATATATATATTGTAATATTATGGGGGTAATTCAAATATTGTATTTTTAAATGTCGTATATTTAAATAGAAAAGGGGACAAAGGGGAAGGTTTTTGAGAATAGGGGGGAAAAGGGGAATTTCAAGAAAAAAGGGGAAACGAAGAAAAAAAGGAAGACTGTGCGCTCTGTATATTATATATATTTTTACGTTTAATTTATTAAGCGATTTATAATGAAAATGAAATGAAATATTTTTAATTCGTTTACTTAAAAAAATTGTATGCCTTGCAATTCAAATGCTTTTATATGAAAAAAAATTGTATACCTTCAAATTCACATGCTTTTATATATTAATATAAATATATTTTTCCACTCATTAATCTTGTCAATCACTTCTTAATAAATTATTCCTTCCAATAATTATAAGTGTCTTCAATAATATATTCAATAAATAGTTTTTCTTCAATTCTAAACTATATTTTGATGCGATTTTTACATTAATTTATATCTATATAATTTATTATAAATAAATTAGATGTAAAATATATATTTTTCAGAGAGAGAGGAAATTTCTGGATGAATTAATAAAAAAGTATATTATAAGGCTAATTATTAAGGTTTAAATATTATTTTTACTATTATTAATTAAATAATATCAGTAAATGTTTCAAATTTGTAACAATTACAATTGTTTATAAAAATAATTAATTACATTAACAAAATAAATAGAGAAATATGAATACAATTCAAACTGTTGTCAAAATACTAATCTTCATTTTCAATTTTCCTAATAATAAATTACATGTTTTCATGAATTTTTTATTATTAATAATTAAAACTGCATATAAATTAAATACTCTCCATTTTATAATTTTTTTGACACATGTATTTTTCCTTCTAGAATGAGCCTTGAAAAGGACCTGAAATTACAGGCAAGAATTTTTTTATAATAAAAAAATTTTTTTAACATCAAAAGAAGCGGAATAGGCCTTAACGAACATTATTTATTTTATACCGCAAAAAATACATTCATCTTCATAAATAAAATTCAATTAAAATTTGTATTAGAAAATGGTATGCCTGAATAAAGGATTATTATGATATAATAAATTATGTAAATATTAAAAAATTAAAATTACTATCATTAATTATTAAATTTATATTATTATGACAGATAAATGTATTCATTTTAGAAATTAAATGTATATAATATTTTATATTATATTAATAATATATTAAATCTAAATAAATACAATATTTTATAATGAATATAATATCATTGACTATAATCATTTAGAAATCTATATATTAATTAATTTCTATTTTATTAATTCATTTATTATTAACTTATTATTAATTTTAACAATTTTATTGAGGTTAGCTTTTTTAATTTTATTAGAACGAAAGTTATTAGGGTATATTAAAATTCGAAAAGGTCCTAATAAAGCTAGGTTTATGGGAATTGTACAACCGTTTAGTGATGCAATTAAATTATTTTCAAAAGAATTATTTTAAATTAAAAATTCAAATGATATATTTTATTTATTATCCCCAGTATTTAGAATAATATTAATATTAATAATATGACTAACAATACCAAATTATTTTAATTTATACTACTTAAATTTAAATTTATTATTATTATTATGTTTTTTAAGATTAGGAGTATTATAAAATTAATTTCCAATATTATATTAATTTTATTATATATATATATATATATATATATATATATATATATATATATATATACCCATTAATATTAATATTTTTAATTAGAATTGTTGCAGAATTATATCGAACAACATTTGATTTAGCTGAAGGGGAATCTGAGCTAGTATCCGGGTTTAACACAGAGTATATAAGAGGGGGATTTGCTTTAATTTTTATAGCTGAATATGGAATAATTATTTAAATAAGAATTTTATTTGTTGTATATTTAATCTCTCCCTTTTACGGGTTTGAGGGCCTCCGCTCCCTGTACATATATTTACATTCCATCCTTAATCTAACTTAACCGCTGCTTATATTCTAATGCTTCGCCTTGCTTAAAATAAGAGTACTCTTACTACTAATAATTCTTAAACTTTAAAATGAGCGATATTCCAGGGCTTCCGTTTCCTCTTACCATAAAATACATTTTCAACGATTTCAAAGGTTTACTTTTTGCTATTTCATTTCCTTTAATAGGATTACCCGTTTGGCTCTATCCTGTTCTCTTGCTTTCTCTTATTTCTTCCAATTTCTTCATCCACGTCACTCCCTGTCCATTACCATCCAAAATCCATCTCATACACTCATCCACACTCAACTGTCCATCTTCCTCTCCTGTACACCTCTCTAACACATGTGCCCATGACTCCATTTCTTATCCACATACTCTGCACAGATTGTCCTCTTCAGCCATCCAATATTCACAAGCTCTCACTCCTTCTCCCATTCTAAACCGTACCACCCTATTTCATTTGTCTTCCTTTTTTATTTTTTGCAAATATTCTGGTTCCGTTAACCCTTTGACCATCATATACCATCTATTTTACCTCGAGTCCATAATCTTTCTCCATCTCTCTTCTCCTTGTCTTACTAATAACTCTAATGCTATGCTCTGCCAATCCTGAACCCCTTCTTGTATATCACAAACCCTCCTCAATTTTTTCCTTTCTTCCTCCCATTTCGAATTTCCCAAATTGCCTCTCGTCTCCTTGTTCCGAACTTCGTCCAAGCATACTTGTGCTATTCTGCTCCCCTCTCCCCTTTTCAACTTCTCTTTAAACCTCCAGGCTCTCTTAATTTGTCTAGTTACCATTTTTTCACTTCCTAATTCTTCCCTTAACATGCAACCTGGGCAACTCCAACTAACCCCCATTACCAATCTCAGAAATCTTTCATGCATGCTTTCCACTTTCCTATGTTCCTACCATCCCCAGACCTCCACTCCATAACACATCTCCGCCCAAACCAACGCATCAAACAACAAAACCCTCATTCTCCAATCGTCATTGAACCTTCTCTTTCCTATATCCCATACTTGGCCCATTACTTTACTCGCACACTCGATTCTTTTCCTCACCTGCACCTCGATTCCCCCTCCTGCCTCAAGCCAAAAACCTAAATAACAGAATTCCTCCACACTTTCCACTGTTTGTCCGTTCATCTTCCAAACGTAACCTATTTTGGTCTTTCTAGTTCTGAAGCACATCACCTTGGTCTTCCCTACGTTTACCGTCAGTTCTTTTGTTCCCACATACTCTTCGAAAATTCTCATCATTAGGTTCATCCCCTTCTCATCGTCTGCTAACAGCACTACGTCGTCTCCGTATGCTAGATAGTATAGTTTGCTATTACCCAAAATCGTTCCCCCTTTGCCTTTCTCCTTTAGCTTCTCCTCTAAGGCTGCCAGCAGCATATTAAAGAGTAGCGGACTCAACGGGCACCCTTGCCTTAGACCTCTTCCTGTCCAGAACACCTCCCCTTTATTCCCCCCTATCTTCACCCTAATCCTGGTTTCAGTAAAAATTTCCTTGATCCTCTCTACCAACCCTTCCTCTATTCCCCTCTCTTTCATTGCCTGCCATAGCACTTTTCTATTCACTGAGTCAAAGGCTGCTTCAAAGTCTACGAACAAGGCGACTAATTTCCCTCTTTTCCTCCCTAAATTTCTGTTAACCAAGTAGTTGAGTACGTAAATGTTATCTATTGTCCCCATCCCTTTCCTAAATCCCGTCTGATTGTGTGGGATACTTTGTTTCTCTTCTATCTGGCTCTCTAACCTTTTTCTTAGAATTTCTGCGTATATTTTATAACTCACTGGCATGAGAGTGATCCCTCTGTACTCCTCTACCTTCTTGCCCTCCCCTTTCTTGACAAGCGGTACCACCAGCCCTGTTATCCACTCCTCCGGCCACTCTTCCCCTTTCCAGACCTTGTTGCAGATCTTCCAGATCCCTTCCCTAACCCCTTCTCCCCCATACTTTATCGCTTCGTTCTCCATACCATCCTCTCCTGTAGCCTTGTTTCCTTTTAATCTATCTATCGCCTCACCCACTTCTTCTCTTGTTATTCCTTCCCCTTCCTCCATTTCTCCTTGAACTATTCTTCTATTTTCCCCTTTGATCCTCTTTTGTTCTCCACCTAACAGACCCCTGAAATAATCCGTCCACTCATTCATTTCTATTTCTTCTTTCACGCCCTTCCTTCCTCCTCTTTCCCTATTTATCACATCCCAGACCCTACCTTCTTTGATCGCTTTTTTTACTTCTTCCTTATATTTTTCTATTCCCTTTTGCTTTTTTCCTTTCCAGCAACCTCTCATGTTCTCTTTTTTTCCTGTTGTACTCCGCCTTCTCCATTTCTCCTTTCCTCCATTTTCTTACACACTCTTTCATTATCTCTTTGCTCTCCCTGCATTCCTCGTCCCACCAGCCTCTCTTTCCCTCTTCTCTTCCTTCTTTTGTACCTATCTCATCCCTTACCTTCTCAATCGACCCTTTCAACCTTTCAATTAACGAGTCTACTCCCTCCTCTTTTTCATACCTAACATTCTCATTTTCCATGTTTTGTTTAAACTCTTTTAATTTATCTTCCCCCCAGACTCCCATTTTCGTGTTCCTTTCTCCCCCTCTTTCCTTTGTCCCTCTGCCACGCTTTCGGATGCCACCTTTCAGTGTAGCTATTACTAGGAAGTGCTCGGACCCTATCTCATTCCCCACGCTCATACTGCCTATCATCTTCCTCATTCTTTCTTCCGCCAGGATGTAGTCTATTACTGTTTCTCCCCTGCCTATAAATGTGATCTCTCCTTTCTCATCTCCTTTCATATTGCCATTACATATAAACCATCCTGTTTCTCCTATTTCGTCTAGCAACCTCCTCCCTTCCCGGTCTGTCTCCCTATGTTTGGAGCTCCTTACATAGGCCTCCATTTCTTCATCCCAAATCCCTCCCCCTTGCTCGCCAGTCCAGGCATTCAAGTCACCTCCTATCAGAACCAACTCTTCCTTCTTTTCCTCCATCCACCTCCTTATTATTCTCCAAACTTCCTCTTCTTCTCTTCTTCTATATACAAAAACCACCGCTATTTTGACTTTTCCAATTATAATCCTTCTTACCATTGTTCCATCCTTTTCCTCCCTATCCTCCTCTGTTCTCCCTTTTACTGCCAGTTCTTTTCTTACCCCTGAGACCATGCCGCCCATCCCTCTACCTTTAACATGTTCCTTTCTTGCTTCTTGCATTGTCCACACATAACCTTTAGGTAACATCCTTTTCATCCCCTTCCAGTCCTTCTCATCTGCCCAGGTTTCACTCAACATAATCACATCCCACTTTTCTAACTCCCGCCAAAATCCTTCATTCTTGTTCTTCAAGCCTGACGCATTCCAGAAAGCTATTTTCACATTTTTCTCTTCCCTTCCTTCACCTATCCTCCTCACTCTTCTTCCGCCTTGCCGTTTGGAAACCCCTCTGTTTGATCTTTAAACTCTTTTGCATCTTCCTTTCGTCTACCTTTCTTAACTCTTTTTCCCTTTTTCCTTATTTCTTCTAATTCTTCGTCCCAAAACCATTCCTCCCCATTTATCCATAGTCTGTCTCTCCCTATCCATACCATGCGCCTTTTTTTCCTCTCGACCCATGCCTTTTGCTCTAGTTGCCATCTCCTTTTCCTCTCCCTCCATGTCAGATCCTCTTCAATTCTTTCCCTTCTTCCTCTCAATAATTTCTTTGCCTCCATAATTTTCTTTTTCTCCTCCTCACTCCCTATTTTCACTAGAAACATTCCTTCTTCTACTTCCTTCGTCCATCCTATTCTCTTAACTCCCTCTACCCTTACCTGAACTCCAATATCTTTCAAACGATTTTTGATTGCCGCTTCCCCTGTTTCACTCTCCACTTTCAATCCCTTAACTAGTATGTTATTTTTCCTGTTCGTCCTTTCTTCCCCTTCCAATCTTCTTTCAATCTCACTCAGTCTTTTCTTCAATCTTTCATTCTCATTTTGCAAGTTATCACTCCCTTTTACTATTTCCGCACTCTGTGTTTCCTTCCCCATATGCTCATTCCTGATTTCTAAGTTACTTATCCGTTCTTCCAACTGTTTTATCTCACTATTTCTCTGTTCGTCCACCTCTCTCTGTCTATTCTCTGTGCTCTCTAGTTTACCCCATACCTTGTCTTTCTCCTCTTTCCAGAGTTTATCCCACTCTTCCCACTTTTCTCACTTCCCCCCTTACGTCTTTCCCCTGCCTATTCATATCCCTATTCATATCATCCATTCTCTTCCTTGTTTCTTCTCTGAACCCTTTTATGAGGGCTGCTAGATTCTCAAACATCCCCCCATCCCCCCTATCTCTGTCTGGTGTTTTTCTTTTATTCCTAATTTTCTTGCTATCCTTGTCTCTTTCTGAATCATCGTCCCCTTCATCTCTTTTTCTTTTTTCTTCCCCTTCACTACTGGTCGCGCTCACTTTATTTCGCCATTCGTCTAGACTCCTGTTCGATCCCGCGCTGCCAAGCCTGTTAAGGCGCTGTAGATTAGAGGGTCTCCCGGGTTTGTGTCTCGTGCCTGTATCCCTTCTCTCTGCCGTCCCCTCCCTGGTCGGCGTCTGTAACGTCTCACCGCTACTGTCACCTTCCCCCTTCTCCCCACCAACCTCGCCCTCATCATTGTCACCTGTTATTTCGGCTACCTGTTCTACGCGATCGTCTATTGACTGTCGCCCTCTGGCGCCCATTTTTGGACTTCGATACGTCGGCATCCTACCTTACCTAGTGATCTGCGACGTTTCCCGCTCTTCACTCACCTTCCTCTTGCCCCCCTTGCCCAGAAACTATTTTCTCTGCTCCTAACCTCAAAAAAAAGTTCGCACTCTTCAATTTTCACTTCACACAACTTTCTTTCACCCTTTACACCTTTGCCTTCACTCACCCTTCTTCCTTTACCCCTGATCTCCGCACTCACTGCCCTTTCTGCACCCACACACGCTTATTCCCTTCACCAAAGCCAAAAAAACTGACACTTGAAACAAAAGCGTTCTCTCAGGATCGGTACTGGAAACGGAAGCCAAGAATTTTATTTGTTTTTTTTTATTTAGGAAATTTTTCAATAAAATTCTTATTTTTTATTAAAATTTTAATATTAATTAATATTATTATTATTTTTCGGGGGACTTTCCCTCGATACCGATATGATAAACTAATAATATTAATTTGAAAAAGATTTTTACCTATTATTTTAAATTTAATATTATATTTATATTTAATTAAATGAATTATAATTATTAATGTTTAATTTTTAAACAAATTTTTATTAATATTTTAATTATTAACCAATATTTATTTATAATTTAAAAAAATAAACAAATTTAAATTTTTGTTTGCAAAAAATGTTGGCGAAATCAACTATTATTTTTAAAATTAAACAATTTATTGCAACAAATAAATTTACTAAAATAAAAATCGAAGTTCAACTCGACCTTGCTTATTAACCTAAAAAAGGGTCATTTTCCTTCAAAAATTTTGGCTTTAAAACCAAATTTTTGTCATTTAAAAAAAAATTTTTAAAACAAAAAAAAAATTTTTATTGTTAAAAGTTGTATTAATATAATTTATCTATATTATTATTATATTTATCTATATTTTGGGATATACTATTATGGCCAACGGCCATACCACGCTGAAAAAACCAGTTCTCGTCCGATCACTGAAGTTAAGCAGCGTTGGGCGAGGTTAGTACTTGGATGGGTGACCATTCGAGAATACTGCGTGCTGTTGGTCCGTCGTGTGTGTGGTGAGCCCACACTTGTAGTTATTTACTACAAGAAACTATCCACCTAGAAACACTGTCACGCCTACCCTGAAAGGGAAATGGCTTAATGGTACACTTATTAATCAATGAGTCCAAATTAAAAAAAAAATTATTATAAAAATTCCCTTTGCCTAAGAATTTAGGCAAATCTTTTAACTTTTAAATACACCTCACGGTTATATTAAAAAAAAACAATAATAATTAATTGTCTTCGATTTATATAATAATATTATTTATATATACACACAAATTTATATATTAATTATATTTAATTTTAAAAAAAAATTTTTATTAATATTTTATTTAATTTTTAAACAATTTTTGATTAATATTTTATTTAATTTTTAAACAAATTTTTGATTAATATTTTATTTAATTTTTAAACAAATTTTTTATTAATATTTTATTTATTAACCATTATTTATTTATAATTAAAAAAAAATTGAAATTTTTATTTGCAAAAAATGTTGGCGAAGTGAACTATTATTTTTAAAATTAAACAATTTATTGCACCAAATAAATTTACTAAGATACAAATCGAAGTTCAACTCGACCTTGCTTATTGACCTAAAAAAGGGTCATTTTCCTTCAAAAATTTTGGCTTTAAAACAAAATTTTTGTCATTTTAAAAATATTTAAAAAAAAACAAATTTTATTGCTAAAAGTTGTATTAATATAATTTATCTATATTATTATAAATAATTTATTAATCAATGTGTCCAAATTAAAAAAAAAATTATTATAAAAATTCCCTTTGCCTAAGAATTTAGACAAATATTTTAACTTTTAAATACACCTCACGGTTATATTAAAAAAAAACAATAATAATTAATAGTCTTCGATTGAATTAATGTTTATTTTTCAACAAATTTTTCATTATTAAATAAACTTCTTATATTCATACCCCCTACCCCCTTTATTAGAATATTTATATAATAATATTATTTATATATCCCCATATATTATATTATTTTTATTATTATTAATTTAATTGTGTGTATACCATTAAGCCATTTCCCTTTCAGGGTAGGCGTGACACTACCCGATTCGGGTAGTGTTTCTAGGTGGATAGTTTTCTTGTAGTTATAAATAACTACAAGTGTGGGCTCACCACACCCATAATATGCCAACAGCACACAGTATTCTCGAATGGTCACCCATCCAAGTACTAACCGCGCCCAACGCTGCTTAACTTCAGTGATCTGACGAGAACTGGGTTTTTCAGCGTGGCATGGCCGTTGGCATTAATTTAATTGAATTCATATTTATTATTGATTTTAATTATTTATTAAATAAAGTCCTTTCGTACAAATATTTAAAATTTAATTATAGATAAAAACCAATCTGGCTTACGCCGATTTTAACTCAGATCATGTAAGATGGTAAAAGTCGAACAGACTTAATTTATAAAATTCTTCTTTTATAATTTATCTTAATTGAAAATCGAGGTCATAATCTTTTTTATCAATAAGATCTTTCTAAAAAAATTATGCTGTTATCCCTAAGGTAACTTATTCTAATAATTTTTATTTTAACACTTTTATAATTATTATTAATTTTTCATTTATAAATGTAAAATTTAATAAAAAATTGTATAAAATTTTGTAATATCCCCAATTTAATAATAATAAAAAATTAAATTAAATTTTTAAATTTAAACTTTATCATTATAAAGTTCTATAGGGTCTTATCGTCAAATAATTATATTTAAGATTTTTTACTTAAAAATAAATTTTAATAATTATTCAAATTAATAAAGTTAATATTTTATTAAATCTTTCATTCTAGTCTTAAATTAAAAGACAAATTATTATGCTACCTTAGTACAGTTAAAATACTGCAGCTATTTAATAATATTTTATATAATTTCATTGAGCAGATTAGACTTTTAATTAATTATTATTTAAAAGACATGTTTTTAATAAACAGGTAAATATTAATATTTGCTTAGTTCATTAATTTGATATTTAAATTTATTTATATTATAAATTAAAATTTTCATTTACTAATTTAATCATTATTTTTAATTAAATTAAATTTATATTTATATTTTAATAATAATATTAAAAATTAAAATTTTAAATTTATTCATAATTATAGATTATTAAATGTTTTTAAAAAATTAAAATTTTAAATTATATTTTAAATTACATTTATTTTATAATAATAATTTTAACGTTTATCCCTTGA
>CAKNYM010047337.1:10115-32288 GCA_932195095.1 Andricus curvator | reverse complement strand
ATGAATTTAATTCATTTATTAAAAAATTAGATAGTATTCATTATGAATAATATATAATTTCTAAAAATTAATTATTAATAATTTTGTCATATTAAATAAAATTAAATTTTAGCTCAATTAATTTCGAAAATTTTAAATTTAATAAAAATTTTTAATTAACCCTGATACAAAAGGTACAAAATATTAATTTTTCTTTAATAATAATAAAATAAAATTTCTTTTACAATACTATACACTATTATTTATATAATTATATTATATTTATTACTTTAAATTTTTTATTTATTTTTATTATTATTTTATTTATTTTAAATTATAAAATTAAATTTTTATATAATTATTTATATTTAAATTTAAATTCTTCTGGCAGAGAATGAAAGTGGAATGAACTTGCTAATGAAAGGATTCGAAGAGTACGTCAGAGAGAAAGACTTGACAATAAATGTGACGAAGACAAAGATATTATGTTTCAGGAAGAGAAATAATGAAGTAAAGTATGGATGGAAGATAAATGGGGAAATAGTGGAAATGGTAGAATAATTTTGTTATTTAGGATTCTGGTTCGAAGCGGGAGGTGGAAGTGAGTTGCAAGTGAAAAAAAGGATGGAAAGTGCGAGTAAGGTGATGGGTCAAGTATGGGGGATTGGAAAACGATGATTCAAAGAGGACTGGAAGATGAGAGTATGGCTGTTTGATTCACTGGTATGGTCTGTGATGTGTTATGGAGTGGAGATTTGGGGATGGAAGGAGTACAAAAAAGTAGAAAACATGCAAGAGATATTTCTAAGATGGGTTATGGGAGTGAGCTGGAACTGCCCAGGTTATATGTTGAGAGAAGAAACAGGGAGAGAGAAATTGGTGATAAGGCAGAGGAAAAGGGTATGGAATTTTGAAGAGAAACTTAAAAGTGGTAAGGGAAGCAAAGTTGCACAAGCATGCCTGCAGGAAATATTAGATAGAGAGAGGAGAGGAAACACGGGACTTTCAAGATGGGAGGAGGAGAGATGGAAAGTTAGAAGAGAATGGAGAATATTTGACGATGGGAGGGAGTGGCAGGTAGTAGAGGGGGAAATGAGTAAGAAGCAGGAAGAGGAAAGGTGGGAAAAGATTATGGAGTCGAAATATAATAAATGGTATAGATTCATCAAGATGGAAGGGGTCCCAGAATATTTAGGGAAATTAAAAAAGGAGTGCAGGTGATCCAGGATGATACGTTTCAGAATGGGAGAAGGTCTGAATGAGTGTAAATATTGGATGAGTGAAGAAATGAAAGTGTTTAGGGTATGCGGGTGTGAAAGGGAATCTTGGGAGCACGTGTTGGAGAGATGTACAGGGGAAGAGGAAGGGGGAAAAAGCGTGGTAGATAAAGTTAGGTGGATACTGAGCGGTTGTGGACAAGGGGAAAAGTGGGTTAAAAACTTGGAAGAGAGAAGGGAAGAGAGAATGCATGGGAGGGGAGAAAATCCAAATATGGAAATGGAAAATTAGTGTTGCGTGTCTTTTAAAAGCTTGAAGAGTAATGGTAAGAGGAAACGGAAGCCCTGGAAGGTCTCGCGCATTTGCTAGATAATAGTAATTAGCTAGTAAGATAATGGTTAAGAACTTGTAAATAATAAAAAGGCGAAGCGATTATAGATCAAGATAAGCATAAGGCATAGTGGTTAAGTGAAATTGTAAAAGATGTAAAGGGAACGGAGCCCTGAAACCCGTAAAAGGGAGAGTAATAAAATACAATACAATACTTTGTTACGACTTATTTAATTTAATAAATTATTAATAAATTTAATAACATATTTATTTAATTTAAAATTTAATATAATTAAATTGACGGGCAATTTGTACATATTTTAATATTAATTTTAATCAAATTAATTAATTAATTAATTTTACAATCAAATTCTGTTTAAAAAATTAAAAAATTAAAATCTTATTTTTACAAATTTAAATTGATTGTAACTCATTTTAAAATTTCTTATAAACTAATAACATATTTATCTGAATTATTATTTATTTTAAATATTAAAAAAATTATTTTTTTAAAATTATTTTAAAACGAATATATACTAATATGATATTATAAGTTTGTCTTATTGTGTGTTATCAAATTAAATAATAAGTTCCCCTGAATAAATTAAAATACCGTCTAATTTATTTATTTATTAAAATTTACTATATTAATATTTATTATATTATTTTTATTTTTTAATAATAGGGTATCTAATCCTAGTTTTTTATAAAATTTATTAAATTTCATTATGAAAATTTTTAAATTAATATAAATTTTATTTCATTATTAATTTAATTATATTTAACCAAATAATTAAAATTTACTTATACTAATAAATTTATTTAAATAATTAATTAATATTAACAAAATTAATTTTGTATAAAAAGTTTAACCGCTATTGCTGGCACTGTTTTCATTTAAAATTAAAAATTTTCCAAATCAAAAATTTCTTTTATAATTATTAAATTTAATTATTAATTAAAATATATTATTAATTTAATATATAATTAATTTAATATATATTAAAATTAAAATTTATATATTATTTTAAATTTAAAAATTTATTAAAAATATTAATTAAATTTTATTGGTTCGAATAGGAGTTTGGACGAATAGCGAAAAACAGTGAGCGCGACTAGTAGTGAAGGGGAAGAAAAAAGAAAAAGAGAGGAAGGGGATGATGAATCAGAAAGGGACAAGGAAAGCAAGAAGATTAGGACTAAATTCACTAAACGGAAAACACCAGAAAGAGATAGGCGGGACGGCGGAATTTTTGAAAAAATAGAGGCTCTCATAAAAGGGTTTAGAGAGAAAATTAGGGGGAGACTGAATGACATGAATAGGCAGGGAAATGATGTAAGGGGGGAAGTAAGAAAGGTAAGAGAAAAATGGGAATAGTGGGATAAACTCTGGAAAGAGGAGAAGGACAATGTATGGCGTAAATTAGAGAGTATAGAGAATAGACAGAAAGAGGAGGACGAAAAGAGAAATAGTCAGATAAAAAAGTTGGAAGAACGGGTAAACAACTTAGAAATGAGGAATGAGCATATGGGGAAAGAAACAGAGGGTGCGGAAATAGGAGAAGGGAGTAGTAAGAACATGAAAAATGAGAATGAAAGATTGAAGAAGAGACTAAAGTGACATTGAAAGGAGATTGGAAGGGGAAGAAAGGGCAAAGAGAAAAAATAACATAGTAGTTAAGGGATTGACAGTAGAGAGTGAGAAAGGGGAAGTGGAAATCAAAAATCTTCTGAGAGATATTGGAGTTCAGGTAAGGGTAGAAGCAGTTAAGAGAATGGGTGGGACAAAGGAAGGAAAAGAAGGAATGTTTATAGTAAGAGTAGGGAGTGAGGACGAGAAAAAGAAAATTATGGAGAACAAAAAATTATTGAAAGGAAGGAGGGAAAGAATTGAAGGGGATTTGCCATGTAGGGAGAGGAAAAGGAGGTGGCAGATAGAGCAGAGGACATGGGTAGAGAGGAAAAAGGGGCGCATGGTATGGATAGGGAGAGACAGATTATGGATAAATGGGGAGGAATGGTTCCGGGACGAGGATTTAGAAGAAATAAGGGAAAAAGAGTTGAGAAAGGTAGAAAAAAGGAAGATGCAAAAGAGGTTAGAGATCAAACAGAGAGGTTTCCAAAAAGCAAGGCGGAAAAAAAGTGAGAAGGATAATTGAGGGAAGGGAGGAGAAAAACGTGAAAATAGCTTTCTGGAATGTTTCAGGCTTGAAGAACAAGTATGAAGGTTTTTGGCGGGAGTTAGAAAAGTGGGATGTGATTATGATGAGTGAAACCTGGGTCGATGAGAAGGATTGGAAGGGGATGAGAAGGAGGTTACCTAAAGGTTATGTGTGGACAATGCAAGATGCAAGAAAGGAACACGTTAAAGGTAGAGGGATGGGCAGCATGGTCTTAGGGGTGAGAAAAGAATTGGCAATAAAAGGGAGAATAAAGGAGGACAGGGAGGAAAAGGATGGAATAATGATAAGAAGGATAATAATTGGAAAAGTCAAAATAGCGGTGTTTTGTGTATATAGAAGAAGAGGGGAAGAGGAAGGTTGGAGAGTAATAAGGAGATGGATGGAGGAAAAGAAGGAAGAGTTGGTTTTGATAGGAGGTGACTTGAATGCCTGGACTGGCGAGCAAGGGGGAGGGACTTGGGATGAAGAAAAGGAAACCTACATAAGGAGCTCCAAACATAGGGAGATAGACCGGGAGGGGAGGAGGTTACTAGACGTAATAGGAGAAACAGGGTGGTTTATATGTAATGGCAACATGAAAGGAGATGAAAAAGGTGAGATCACATTTATAGGTAAGGGAGAAACAGTAATAGACTACATCCTGGCGGAAGAAAGAATGAGGAATATGATAGGCAGTATGAATGTGGGGAATGAGATAGGGTCCGAGCACTTCCCAGTAATAGCTATACTGAAAGGTGGCGTCCATAAGCGCGGCAGAGGGAGAAAGGAAAGAGGGGGAGAAAGGAACACGAAAATGGGAATCTGGGGGGTAGATAAATTAAAAGAGTTTAAACAAAAAATGGAAAAGCAGAATGTTAAGTATGAAAAGGAGCAGGGAGTAGACTCGTTAATTGAAAGGTTGAAAGGGTCGATTGAGAAGGTAAGGGATGAGGTAGGTACAAAAGAAGGAAGAGAAGAGGGAAAGAGAGGCTGGTGGGACGAGGAATGCAGAGAGAGTAAAGAGAGAATGAAAGAGTGTGTAAGAAAATGGAGGAAAGGAGAAATAGAGAAGGCGGAGTACAACATGAGAAAAAGAGAACATGAAAGGATGCTGGAAAGGAAAAGGCAAAAGGGAAAGGAGAAATACAAGGAAGAAGTAGAAAAAGCGATCAAAGAAGGTAGGGTCTGGGATGTGATAAATAGGGAAAGAGGAGGAAGGAAGGGCGTGAATGAAGAAATAGAAATGGGTGAGTGAACGGATTATTTTAAGGGTCTGCTAGGGGGAGAACAAAATAGGATGAAAGGGGAAAATAGAAGGATAGTCCAGGGAGAAATGGAGGAAGGGAACGGAATAACAAGAGAAGAAGTGGATCAGGCGATAGATAGACTAAAAAGAAACAAGGCTACAGGAGAGGATGGTATGGAGAACGAAGCAATAAAGTATCGAGGAGAAGGGATTAGACAAGGGATGTGGAAGATCTGCAACAAGGTCTGGAAAGGAGAAGGGTGGCCGGAGGAGTAGATGACAGGGTTGGTGGTACCGCTTGTCAAGAAAGGGGAGGGTAAGAAGGTAGAAGAGTATAGAGGGATCACTCTCATGCCAGTGGGTTATAAAATATACGCAGCAATTCTAAGAAAAAGGTTAGAGAATCAGATAGAAGAGAAACAAAGTATTCCACACAATCAGACGGGATTTAGAAAAGGGATGGGGACAATAGATAACATTTACGTACTCAACTACTTGGTTAACAGAAACCTAGAGAGAAAAAGAGGGAAATTAGTCGCCTTGTTCGTAGATTTCAAAGCAGCTTCTGACTCAGTGAATAGAAAAGTGCTATGGCAGGCAATGAAAGAGAGGGGAATAGAGGAAGGGTTGGTAGAGAGGATCAAGGAAATTTTTACTGAAACCAGGATTAGGGTGAAGATAGGGGGGAATAAAGGGGAGGTGTTCTGGACAGGAAGAGGTCTAAGGCAAGGGTGCCCGTTGAGTCCGCTACTCTTTAATATGCTGCTGGCAGCCTTAGAGGAGAAGCTAAAGAAGAAAGGCAAAGGGGGAACGATTTTGGGTAATAGCAAACTATACTCTCAAGCATACGCAGACGACGTAGTGCTGTTAGCAGACGATGAGAAGGGGATGAACCTAATGATGAGAATTTTCGAAGAGTATGTGGAAACAAAAGAACTGACGGTGAATGTAGGGAAGACCAAGGTGATGTGCTTCAGAATTAGAAACACTAAAATAGGTTACGTTTGGAAGATGAACGGACACACAGTGGAAAGTGTGGAGGAATTCTGTTATTTAGGTTTTTGGTTTGAGGCAGGAGGGGGAAACGAGGTGCAGGTGAGGAAAAGAATCGAGTGTGCGAGTAAAGTAATGGGCCAAGTATGGGGTATAGGAAAGAGAAGGTTCAATGACGATTGGAGAATGAGGGTTTGGTTGTTTGATGCGTTGGTTTGGGCGGTGTTGTGTTATGGAGTGGAGGTCTGGGGATGGAAGGAACATAGGAAAGTGGAAAGCATGCATGAGAGATTTCTGAGATGGGTAATGGGGGTTAGTTGGAGTTGCCCAGGATACATGTTAAGGGAAGAACTAGGAAGGGAAAAAATGGTAAATAGACAAATTAAGAGAGCCTGGAAGTTTGAAGAGAAGCTGAAAAGGGGAGAGGGGAGCATAATAGCACAATTATGCTTGGACGAAGTTCGGAACAAGGAGACGAGAGGCAATTTGGGAAATTCGAAATGGGAGGAAGAAAGGCAAAAAATGAGGAGGGCTTGTGATATACAAGAAGGGGTACTGGAGTGGGAGGACATAGAGTTAGAGCTATTAGTAAAACAAGGAGAAGAGAGATGGATTAAGATTATGGATTCGAGGTACAATAGATGGTATATGATGGTCAAGGGGTTGGCGGAACCAGAATATTTGCAAAAAATAAAAAAGGAAGACAAATGGAATAGGGTGGTACGGTTTAGAATGGGAGAAGGAGTGAGATCTTGTAGATATTGGATGGATGAAGAGGACAATCTGTGCAGAGTATGTGGATACGAAATGGAGTCATGGGCACATGTGTTAGAGAGGTGTACAGGAGAGGAAGATGGACAGTTGAGTGTGGATGAGTGTGTAAGATGGATTTTGGATGGTAATGGACAGGGAGTGACGTGGATGAAAAAACTGGAAGAAGTAAGAGAAAGGAAGGGAGCAGGGCAGAGCCAAACGGGTAATCCTGTCTAAAGGAAAGTAACTAGCAAAAATTTTAAATTTTAAATCGGTGAAAATGTATTTGATGGTAAGAGAAAACGGAAGCCCTGGAAGATCGCTCATTTTTAGAAGTTTAAGAACCAATAGTATTAATATTATTGTTATTTTAAGTAAGGCGAAACATTAGAATATAAGCAGCGGTTAAGTTAGGTTAATGATGAAATGTAAATATATGTACAGGGAGCGGAGGCCCTCACACCCGTAAAAGGGAGAGATTAAATATACATACAATTAAATTTTATTAAATTTTTAAAAATAATAGTTAAAAGTTAAAAGATTTGCCTAAATTCTTAGGCAAAGGGAATTTTTATAATATTTTTTTTTTAATTTGGACTTATTGATTAATAAATTATTTATAATAATATAGATAAATTATATTAATACAACTTTTAGCAATAAAATTATTTTTTTTTTGTATTTTAAAATATTTTAAAAATGACAAAAATTTGGGTTTAAAGCCAAAACTTTTGAAGGAAAATGACCCTTTTTTAGGTCAATAAGCAAGGTCGAGTTGAACTTCGATTTGTATTTTAGTAAATTTATTTGTTGCAATAAATTTTTTAATTTTAAAAATAATAGTTGACTTCGCCAACATTTTTTGCAAATAAAAATTTAATTTTTTTATTTTTTTAAAATTATAAATAAATATTGGTTAATAATTAAAATATTAATAACAAATTTGTTTAAAAATTAAATATAATTAATATATAAATTTGTGTGTATATATAAATAATATTATTATATAAATATTCTAATAAAGGGGGTAGGGGGTATGAATATAAGAAGTTTATTTAATAATGAAAAATTTGTTGAAAAATAAACATTAATTCAATCGAAGACTATTAATTATTATTGTTTTTTTGAATATAACCGTGAGGTGTATTTAAAAGTTAAAAGATTTGCCTACATTCTTAGGCAAAGGGAATTTTTATAATAATTTTTTTTTAATTTGGACTCATTGATTAAAAAATTCTTTATAATAATATAGATAAATTATATTAATACAACTTTTAGCAATAAAATTATTTTGTTTTGTTTTTTAAAATATTTTAAAAATGACAAAAATTTGGTTTTAAAGCCAAAATTTTTGAAGGAAAATGACCCTTTTTTAGGTCAATAAGCAAGGTCGAGTTGAACTTCGATTTGTATTTTAGTAAATTTATTTGTTGCAATACATTGTTTAATTTTAAAAATAATAGTTGACTTCGCCAAAATTTTTTGCAAATAAAAATTTAAATTTGTTTATTTTTTTTTAAATTATAAATAAATATTGGTTAATAATTAAAATATTAATAAAAAATTTGTTTAAAAATGAAATATAATTAATATATAAATTTGTGCCTTTTGATATAATTAGGCCCATGCGTCTTAATATTAGTTGGCAAAACAAGTGTCTGATCGAGGGATTTAATCGAAAGAATTTTATTATTAATTCGCTCATAATTATTGGGCTGATATAAATATTATTTTGATCAAAATTTAACCACGAAACTGGAGTAGACAGCCTCTAAAATAAAGTTTGACGTTTATTTTACAGAAAACAATCGAAAATCTTCAGGATTTTTACCCAGAAAAAAAATCAAATTTTAAAATATAAAATTATCTTTTCTGGTTGAAAATTCAGTTGGTTTGTTGGAATTGCAATGTATTTCTACTTAGAATCTTAAGCGTTTCAGATTAAATTCACTATGGTACCTAGACATGACTTTTTACCAAGAAATTATTTCCCTATTTTCGTGAAAACTCACCCTATTTCCTGCGTTTTGAGAGCGTTTTGGGCTGTGAAATATATTAATCTTTGTGTCAGGCTTTGTGATCTGTGACGAAGAAGGGAATGGGTGGAAAAAGCTTTCAAAATAGCGCCCCTTATTATATGATTCAAGTCAATGCATTTCTTTCAAATAGGTTTGCTGATACTCTTACTCTTCAAACCACTTAGGAATTTCATATTGTACATTTATTAATTGATAATAAAACTGATTTAAATGTTTGGGAACAGATAAGCATGAAAATCATTTTAACTTCTTATAAGTTGACAATTTATTTCTTGATTTATTTCTTATAATGCTTAATATTAATATTCAATTTCTCATTTTGAAAGTCTATAATTTGGTTGTATTGCTTAGATGATAAAGTATAGGAAATGAACATAAAGCTTTAGTCAACATTGCATGATTTCTCGGTATAAAAATCAAACAATTTTAAAGAACGTATACTAAATGCGCTATCATATTACAGGCTATCAAAAGAAGAGTAATCAAAGTTGCCAAAATCAAGGTGGCAACGACGAAGATTTTAACAATTCTTTCATAGCCGATGACTCTCCCGTTACTCAATCTGCAAGTCGCAAGAAACCTATTCCATACGGCGGAACGTACAATACCCAAGCGAGAGACTCTTCCGACGATACAGAATGTAAGGAAAAAGTTAATTCACAAGGGGAAAATGAAAATTTGATTAAGCTATTGAGACTCCGCGCTACACGAGGAGTGGTCGCAAATAATTTTGGCTCTGATTCTGCTTCAATTTTCGATGAAGAGAACGCTTCAAGGTTCCAAGGTAAGTCCTTAGAAATGCCTTAAATTTGATGTTTGATGCGTAGGGCTCTCTTGCAAAAAATTACTGATTTCAGGGTCGTCATTATTATCTCTGATTGTCGTTTTCATAACAACATATTTTTTTTTTAATGCTTTGTTCCTCTACATTTTTCACGATTCACTTTTCGTGATTTTCTTTAACTCATTTAATCCTGTGCATTTTTTACGGGTGGTTCTGTTTAACCATTCAAGGTCGGTGTTCGACCATTTGATGAGCCCAAAAGGAGCGCGTGCGGACAGGGATGGCACAGGTGTTGATTGCCCTGATCTTGTTTGCCGAGTTGAGAGAACTCTTCAGAACCAATCTGAGTCTTGTAGTGAAGGCTGTCGTTAAGCTTTTCTTAACTATCGTATGCTGAATACCCATAGATTCGAGAATTCCCAGGTAATTATATGTCTCGCCATCAGCCATTGCCTCGATGTTATGCTCATGTTCGTTCTCTAGCTCTGCGAACCCTAATTGAGATGAAAATTCTAGTATTCGTTCTCTTAGGTGTTGAAAGGAAAACCCTAAAATAATTTTTTTTTAATTTGGAATACTTAGGAGATATTCAAAATGGACAATTTTGGTCCTTTTTTGTTTGAACCTTCATAACTTCGGTGATTTTAATGATATTTAGATGTATTTTTTTAAATTATTCATTAAACTCGTTTTTTATAATTTGTTGATAAACTAAAAAAAATACGATTTTCTTGTGAAGAAAAGAAAAAGATTCGGAATGTAATTCTGTATGATAATATATGTTTTGAAATTCAAAATTTCCAATTTGGATTTTTAGTCGTCAGGGGCCAACACTGCCGCTCTGTAATGAATCTCCGTCTTGTTCTTGCATGGGGACACGCAATTCTTCCCTGGTTAAATGCACTCTTCTGCATTTATCCAGTCCAAACTCCATGTATGTCATTGGAAAACTGCGTTGTAACGTCGATCACTTGCTGCAGTTTGTGGTCTGAACTGGCGTATATCTTCAGGTCATCCATGTATAGAAGATGGATCACTTAATGACCATCCTCATTGTCATGTATTTTGAACCCATGAGACATGCTATTTTTGTGTTTTGCTGAAGAGGTTCAACGCTGAACAGAACCATAATGTACTGAGGGAGTCTCTTTGAAAGATATCCGTCGTAATTCATATTGATATAGTTATCCTTGGTTGTCCATGATCAAAATACTTAATTCTTGTACTCCAAAACGTCATTGCACGAGTTAAAAAGTCGGTGATGCGTGGGCAGATTTTGTAAATTTTTAAGACTTCAAGCAAATAGTCAATTGGTACAGAAGGAAACGCTTGCTTTTAGTCAATGTATGCCATGTGCAAATTTCTTTAAAGTTTACGAGCTTGCGTCATGGCAACAGCGTCTATGGCAGGGTTCTCCACAATCCACAGGTGCAGCCTGACCCATGATCGACTGGCTATTTTCAGGATCTACCAGTTTTTTTCGATGGGAAACTGAGAGAAAATATATGACCCCCTGGAAGAAAATATTGTAAGGTTTTAGTTTATAAACTTAAACCTCGAGGGCCCCATTTTTTTCTGCTGGGTAAGAAGCTACTCTTTGAGGCACTTCGACTCAGGTAAAGGATGGGGATTCTTCTTGACAGTTCTGTGTCAAAGCTGAGTAGATCCTACCTATTGGCCCGGGATCGCTAGTAGATACAGGATCTACCTTTGGAGACCCCTGGTCTATGGTGACTAGATCTTTACTCCCGTGCGAGTTTTTACAACACCCTTTTTGTTCTCCTGTAAGGATGTCATTCTCGTTGCAGTGAGAATATACCTTATCTGCAATGATAGATGTAAGGAATTTATAAATTGCTGGAAGGCAGCCTATCGGTCGAAACTCAGATGGATTTTGAGCGTCTGGTTTCTTATGTTTCATATACGCAGTACCTTTGAGCATAAAGCCTGGCATCAAATCTGGGTGTTCGATGATCTTCTGAATACACCTTGCCAACGCAGGATGCACACTCGTCAGATATTTGTACCAGAAATTGTGCACCATGTCCGGACCTGTTGCTTCCCAGTTACTGGCTCTTTTCAAAACCGCTGAAACGTCTGAAGCTGTGGTGTTAGTCAGCTCCATTTCAGGGTTATTTTTTGCTCTTGATTTCTCTAGTTGGAACCACGCAGCGTCGAAGTTACTTTTGTTCGTTTTTGCCCAAACACCCGACTAATAGTTAGTCATGTCTTCCAATTGAGGGACTTGGTGTCTTGCTGGTTATTTTGCTATACACTCAAGTTCACGGTAGAAGCTTCTTTCATCTTCCTGGAAGGTTCGATTTTGCTTCCTTCTTGCACTATTTTTCTTGTACCGACTTGCACGCAGATCCTTTTTGATGTTCATCTTGGGGAAAGAATGCCTTTGTGTTGGCTCTACATGTCTGATATCTAGTGAAGCACGATCAAAATTCCTTTCAAAGTGCTGTAGTTTTTCTGGGATTTCGCTGTTTACATCAACATTCTTAATGTCCGGATATTGTTCTAGTGGATCCGGTACTTGATGTTCATTACTCCTAGCACCTATGCCTTCAGTTTCTATCATGTCGTCGTTGTCCACATCTTCCAGAGGAAGTTCATCAATAGGAAGCTGCTGTTCCACTTCCATTTTGATGGCAGCTATTTCAGCAGTCGAAAGCAATCTGTTTACATATTGAACGTTTTTGGTCTGCTAGATTCTGCTTATTTGTTCTTTTGGATAGCTCTGGGTGCTTGAGTAGGAAGAGGCGATGTTGTTCTCTCTTCACACTTTGCCCATTTTAATCGTCTTCTTGGTTGCTAACCTCTGGGTCTGCCTTTGGTTTTCTTTTAATCGTTTAATCTTCATTGATCAGTCTTCTGAGATAGGAAGATTATTTCCTATGTCCTTCACCTTCACGATAAGTTCTCTTACTGGAACTTCCTGTATTTGAGGATACTTTGCAGCAAACTTCGTCCTGAAGTTGTATCCTTTTTCGCTTTTAGTTCCAAACTTCTCACTTTTATAGTAGAGATGCACCAATTCCTCTTTTATTGTGGTATCCCACTTGGTGCTCTCCCACGGTATTTCTGTTGAGGTGGTTGGCTGCAAATTTCAAATGCTAACAAGAGCATCCTCAGCAGGCACAATGGATGTTGCACTATTTACCGTTTGTCGCAGATGTTCTTGCTAGCCAGCTGTCTGATTAGTGAGATCTACCTGACCATCTTGCAGCTCACCATCACCACCGTCTCCCATGCTGTAGCAAACCAGCGGTTGTTCCAGGGGCGCCCCGACAATTCTCGGGAAGCGATAAGCGTTTCAAAATATATCAAATACTCTCCCTCATAATTTATAGGTTTTGGTGTTCCTCGTAGTCCCTCTCCTCTTCGTTCTCTGCCTGTTTGGCATGTGAAGCCCTGTCAATAGCAATGCTACAGCCAACATTGCCGTCAAAGTCATGAGATGAAAGCTGTAGGCCTTCCGTGACACCAACGCTAGAGCACCTTCGGCAGGATTATATTATATTATTGTAACGGCCATGCCACGCTGAAAAAACCAGTTCTCGTCAGATCACTGAAGTTAAGCAGCGTTGGGCGCGGTTAGTACTTGGATGGGTGACCATTCGAGAATACTGTGTGCTGTTGGCATATTATGGGTGTGGTGAGCCCAAACTTGTAGTTATTTATAACTACAAGAAAACTATCCACCTAGAAACACTACCCGAATCGGGTAGTGTCACGCCTACCCTGAAAGGGAAATGGCTTAATGGTATATATTATATATATGGAAGATGGTTTTTCTCTCAGGCTTAAGATGGTTACAGCCACTGTTTGGGTAAGTTACTTTTTTTTTAATAACTAGTTACAGTTACGTTACTTAACGCAAAAAGGTAACTAGTTACAGTCACGTTACTTGTAACTGTAACTAGTTACAGTTACTAGATAAAGTAACTTCAAGTTACCTAAAAAGTTACTTTCTTCACTTCCACAATTTCATAATTTAAAAATCAAAATAACTAAGATGGTAATTCATAAAAACTTAATTTATAATGTATATTTAAAATAAAATTCAAGTTGAGTAATAGACAGGTCACTCGGAATATCCTGCCGTATCAGATTTTGAACGAAAGTTACTTTTCAACTGAATAGTTGGACTTTCTATCAAAATAGTTAAATTTTCAACAAAATACATGAATTTGCAATCAAGCAGTTGAATTTTCAACCAAATAGTTGAGTTTTCTACCAAAATAATTGAATTTTCTACAAAAAAAAAAAAAAAATTCAAACAAAATAGTTAAATTTTCAACCAAAGAGATGATTTTTCAACTAAAGTTATGAATCTTCAACCAAACAACTAAATGTTCAACAAAGTAGTTCAACTTTCAACCAAGTAATTAAGATTTCAACCAGAAAAGACGAATTTTCAAAAAAATAGCTAAACCCTCTTCAGAAATTTTTTTCACGAAAAGAGATGAATTTCTAAACCAAAAACAACACTTTTAAACAGAGTTGAATTTTCAACCAACTAATTGAACTTTCTACCAAAATAGTTGAATTTTGAATAAAATATATCAATTTTCAACGAAAATACATGAATTCTCAACGAAAAATATAATAGTTGAGATTATTTCAAGCAAAAAAGATGTGAATTTGAAATAAAACAAAGTTGAATTAAAAAAAAAGATGAATTTTCAATAAAGTAACTGAATCCTCACCAAATCAGATTAATTTTCTACCAAAAAAGTTGAATTTTCAACTAAGCAGTTAAGTTTTCAACCAGAATAGATGAATTTTCTACTCATGCAAAATTCACAAAGTGACTTCAAAGTAACTACAACTAAAGTTACAAGTTACTGAAAAAATCTTAACTAAGTTACGTTACAAGTTACTTTTTAGAAAAGTAACGAAGTTACCCTAAAAGTTACAAATAACGTAACTTTTCAGTAACTTAGGTATTTGTAACAAGTTACTACTCAACTCTGGTTACAGCCCAATATGTCGAAGGAATTTTTGTGTGTTAGAGTTCGATTTTTTTCAATAGTCTGCGCGGGACTGTCCCCGTTTATATCAACAGTCACGGACGCATTTTTATAATGCAATCATATGATCTGATATGAGCAGTAAGCCTAATTTTGGCATATTGGGCAAAGCCTGGTTTTTACCCTACCATCCACGGAATGGGTTGCAGTTAAGTGTACAGCTTAAGGTGAGATCCGAACCACCAGAACCATAGTAGTAGAACCATAGTCCAGAGGTATCGGAAACAAATCTACGTAAACTTCTTGACAATTTCCATAAATTTCCTTAAATTTCATAACCTTCCAAAAGTTTCATAAGATTTCAGAAACTTGTACTCAACCGTATTCTTTGAGAAGACACGACAAACTGAATTTAAAGAGCCTTAGTTCACAATTCGATACACTGAAGTGTTTAGTTACATTTTCATTGCTGTTCCCACGAGCAGCGACGGAAAGGATTCGTCCACCCTTGTATAGCCCCGCATGCAAGGATAAGGCTGCATACTCTGAAAGGTCGCCCGGTATCTCAGAGTCGCCGAAGATACCTCACCCAGGTGCCATTCAGCTTTCGGCACGGTTGTTACGCCTCCGCTTGGGGTTTAATTCCTTGTGGATCATCCCTGGACAATTGTCCGCAACTGCTTATTTAATTATTGTAACCATGTTCAGCAGAAACCCTTGGTACAGGGACCCTCTATCCGCAATTCGAGGACGCGTCCGGTTGCTTTGTCATAGGGCGTTCGGTTGGATTCCAAAGGAATCGAAACCAAATATATATATATATATATATACAGTGGAGTCTCACCTATTTCCCCTCTCCCTTATTTCCCGGTAGTTCCGGCACCTCCCACCACGGTTCTTGTATATTCTCCTCCTCGTCAGTAGCTGACCAATTAAAAAGAGGCCCGAAGAACGGGAAGCCTTAAATTGAGTATTTTAGTATGACGATATGGGAATACGTCATACGACTTTTTCGAGAAAATATTCTAAACATAAAAGTCATAAATGTACAAATAGTAAGATTTATCAAGTGTAGAATGTATTTTCTCAGTCATGTTCCATTCTTTTGTCGATTTACGACTTTTCAGTTTCACGAAATAAAATAAAATATCCAAAATTTCAAGTTAGTGTATCCGATCAGGGAGATCAGGTACTCTAACCTCAAATTTCGGACATTTGCTTGTATTTCGTGAAACTGAAAGTTCGTCAATTGACAAAAGAATAGGAGATGACTGAGAAAATAGATTCAACACTTGAGAAATATTGCTATTCAGACCTTTATCACTTACCTTTACGTTTATAATATTTTCTCTAAAAACTCGTATGCACTTGCAATCCCATGAACTTACTCTTATGTTTAGAATATTTTATCCAAAAAGGCGTGTGCAGTTGTAGTCACATATATGCTAAACTTCCTGACGGCTGACATTTTCATCTAGCCTAGCATTGCCGCGAAATATTTGAGTCGCTTTTTCATTCTGTTATATTGATTTTTAGTTGGCAAATTGTCGTACGTCATCAAAAATTCTGGAAAAGCACTGGTATGCATGATTCGCAAATGCTCTAACCACGGAAACAGACGCGCGCGTATTTGCGTGTGTGTATGTGTACAATAAGTATAAAAAATTACCTCTGACTTTTGGAGTCAGATTCCTTATATAGAAAAAACATGTTTAAGAAGATGAATAGGCATCAATAAAATTATGATACCGACAAGTTGTAGTCTGTACATATTGGGGACTTCAAATAAGTTGGAGAAGTTCTCGAATTTTTGGTCACATTGTTAATAAAAACGGAGTCTGAAAAGACGTTAAAGAATTTCTGTTATTCGAGGAGTTACTTTAGATCGATCGTGTTGATTTCCATTTTCACAGTTGGTGAAATATTTCTTCACTTGATCGATCGTTACCAACTGCGATGATAATACAGATTCCTTGTAACTTGACTTGTATAAAACATAACACCTTGCAAAATACAGCGTATCTCTGAAAAAAGAATCTTTTTCCGATCTTTTCAGTAGCTTAGTGGTAAGAGCACCCGACCGGCCATCGGTAGACGACCTGTGTTTCGATTCCCAGCGGAGCGAAGGAGAAGATCTTCTTTCAGAGAAAATTTAATATTAAAAATTAAAATTCACAGCTCCATCTAGTCTAAAGAGACGTTGAAGAATTTCTGTTATTTGAAGAGTTACCTTAGATCTATAGTGTAGATTTCCATTTTCACAGTTGGTGAAAGATTTCTTCACTTGATCGACCGTTACCAACTCCGATCATAATACAGATTCCTTGTAACTTGACGTGTATTAAACATAACACCTTGAAAAATACAGCGTATCTCTGAAAAAATATTCTACTTTAGATCTTTCCAGTAGGTTAGTGGTAAGAGCACCCGACCGACAATCGGAAGACCTGTGGTTCGATTCCCAGCGGAGCGAAGGAAAAGATCGTCTTTCAGAGAAAATTTAATATTAAAATTTATTAAATTAATAGTATTGATTTCCATTTTCACAGTTGGAGAAAGATTTCTTCACTTGATCGATCGTTACCAACTCCGATGATAATACAGATTCCTTGTAGCCTTAAACATGTTTTTTTATATAAGAAATTTGACTCTAAAGGTCGAGGTGATTTTGTATGCTTATTATATATATATATATTTTTTTCTATATTATATATATATATATATATATATATATATATATATATATAATTAGTTGTAGTAAGTGCGGTTCAAAACAATCGAACACGCAGGGCTCCCGACAATGGGTCGGGCAACAATGCCGACTACCCTAGATTTGGGGGAGCCAATCAAGACGGAGTCAATGCGATTAACCGGCAGAATCTCATTACTTTTAAGTGGCCGAATCAACTCAGGGACGACCTGCTGAAGTGCTATGATGCCAGTATGGCCCCTGGACGAAAAGGTTACATGGCGCGACTGCATGCTCTGTGGTGCGAGAAACACCCAGAGTTCTCGGATTTTTCGCAAAAACGTCTGCGAAACCGTGCCGAGGACCTCCGGAAAAGGGGTTATATAAGCGGAGCGCCTACACAACCGCAGCCAGACCAAGCCGGCAACAGAGAAAGAGAGGCGACACTGAGACCAACCTCGAACAGGCATCCAATAGAGGAAGAACGATGCTTCAAGACCCGGAGAAACATCAACATTCAGGTTTCTCCCAAGCCCAAAGACCTGACTGAACTGGATGATGAGCTTCGTGGAGATTTTTCCGAAGAATCCGACCTCTGGACTATCAATTGTGGTGTGTACAATGCAGCGAGAACTTTGGCAGGTGCACGGTTGATCATAAAACCAAAAGACGAATGCATCAACTCAGTACAAAGATAGGCTGGGCAAGATAGTACGCGTCCCGCATTCAGTGTGTGATTGAATACATAACATCTGGGAGGACTTTCACTGCCAAGGTTCGACAATTCGCGCGCGAACTGCGGATCCGTCATCACACAATCAACAAGTCAAAGCTACTGACCATCAGGCAGCATATTGTTGACAGAATACGAGTATCTACTATCTAACGCTAGGAGAAGTCTAGAGCGGAGAGAGAAGTGGGTCAGAAAAAATCAACAGTTTTTGTCTGACGCATCTCGACTCTTCCAAGACCCTCCAGTTACTATCGTCCACCCGCCCACACCAGAGGAGGTCGAGGCATTTTGGAGAGAAGTCTACGAAGTCCAGCATCCACTGAAAGAAAACTCGAAGAATATAAATAGCTTTAAGGAGCTGTGCAGTGCCCTCATAACACATGAGGAGGAATGCCCACCTATCACTACCGAGGAGGTGAAAAACGTATTAAGAGGCATGAAGAACTATTCCGCTTCGGGACCAGATGGTTTCAAGACCTTCTGGTGGAAGAAGTTTCCTTGAACCCACCAGCATCTGGCCCGCATTTTTACCTTATATCTAAAGTCGGAAGAGCCTATTCCGGAGTGGTTGGTGGAAGGGCGCACAGTGCTCCTGCCGAAGACAGGCAACTTAGCTGACCCTAAGAATTACAGACAGATCTTCACAGCTATGCTAAATGGTAGGATTGTTCGGACAATTGGACCTCTGTGGCGAGAGATGTACGAACAACGCGGCTCAAAGAATGGCGTAACAGGATGTCGGGAGAACCTGCTCATCGATAGATGTGCCTGTAAAGACGCACCATCCTATCAGCGTTACCTATCGATGGCCTGGATTGATTACCGGAAAGCTTTCGATTCAACCTCCCATAGACTTATCATCTGTCTGTTGGAAAGCTGAAAGGTTCATCCACACATCGTGAGGTGCTTAGAGAGATTAATGCCGCTTTGGAAAACCAGATTTACTATCTCATCTGGAAAACATCGTGTGGAAAACACCATGAGCCCTCTCCTCTTTTGCCTTACATTACTGCCACTATCTCTCGCACTTCGCCATTCCGAAGGTTACCTCTGCGGCAAACCTAGAAATCGAAAGCATAAGATCACTCATGTATTTTACATGGGTGATCTTAAGATCTATGCTAAAAATCAAGAGAAACTACATCTAGCTCTAACCATTGTCAAAGAGTACACTCAAGAGATTGGAATGGAGTTCGGGTTAGAGAAATGAGCCAAGGTTTATTTGAAGAAAGGAAAACGTAATGGCATCCCCGAAGATCCTGAGCTCGTCGACAGAAGCGCTATACCACACCTTGGCGCTGAAGAGACCTATACATACCTGGGCGTGCCACAGAGCCGCATTCAGGACGTGACCTTTATGAAGGATACACTCCGATGAAGATACAAACGTCTTATCCGACGGATATGGTCTCTCTATATATATGAGTATATTTGGAAAAAATTAGCTCCATCTCAGTGAAAAAAAATGGTACTGAGTTCGTATTTAGCAAAGCTGATAAAGCTCGGACCAATAGAAAGTCGATAAAATTGTATATTTTCCTGTAAATTGAGTTCGTATAATTTGGACCTTAATGAGATATGCTAAAGTTTCGTGAGGGAATAGTAGTACAAAAAAAGGGTGGGTGTCCATTACCATGCTCTCCCAACGGCGAAGACTTGAAGAAAAAATGGGATCTGCTTCTTTGCGGTTCCCTGCAGAGTATAGGAAAGTCGTGGTCCATGACTAGACGTGGCCATATGGTTGTAATTACTTTTCATTCAGTAACTTTTCAGATGTCAGTGTATTATACATAATAAAATTGTATTATACGTCCACAGTAATGATTAACTTAGAATTACATTTTTGTAAATGGTGTTAAATAAGGCGTATTTTTTTTAATTAATTGAAAAGAGTATTGTAGAATAGAATTGATGTATTCCTTTCGAGTCTCTACAATTTTAATATTCCTTGTTCTGGATATATAAATGCAATTTTTAATCTTAAAAGTAAATTATAATACATTTGTGAACTTGAAAGTACTATTATTTTATATTATCGAGAATCTACCAAGATTATTTCTTTCATTCTTCTTAACTCGTAAAATGCAATTACAAATAACTGTTTATAATAAATATTATGAAAAAATAACACTTACTAATAATAATATGTATAATTTGTTTAACAATAAGTTTACTTACGCATCAATAATAAGCGTGTTATAGCTTTTTCTAATTTGAACATTGGTATTGATTTATGTATGCAAGTTAGAAGTAATTGTAAAACAATGATAATTTTCGAATATTTTGTACACAAAACACTGAAAACTTTGATGAGAAAGTAATTGATAGTCTTCGGAGTTTTTCAATTTTTACATTCCTTGTTCTGTATTTATACATTTACTATCTGTCCAAAAAAGTATAGATAGCTCAATTTTTGTGCTGAAATCACCATTTAAAGATAAAACAAAAGTCAACTCCCGAGCTGAAGTATTACTGATTTGAGGCCAAAAAAGTTTGATCAGAAAAAGTTAGCCAGTTTAGAGGAAATAGATGTGGAAGTTGACAATCTGAAACTGAAACTAACCTAAAATTGGAGCGGGCTCGGCTGCGGATTGAGATTAACAATTCCATGTTTAGTTTCTTAAAAAAATAAAAACATGCTCCCGAGATATTGAGTGTGTGAATATGGTTAAACAATGTTTGAAGTGAAAAAGTTAACCAGTTTGGAGAAAATCGACCGAGAATGATGACCCTAGAATTTCACAGGTTTGAAAATCGGTTTGCGGTAGCGATGAAAAGTATAATTTTGATTTTTTTTACAAAAATAAGAATATGTTTTCGAGATATCGGAATTCTGAATGAAAATAAAAAAATTTTGATCCAAAAAAGTTATTCAGTTCAGAGGAAATGAAATTTTTGTATGACGGTGTCACTGTGTAAAAATCCGTAAGTTTAAGTCAACACGATTCACGCTATATAACCAACGACGTTGCGCCTGCGCGCGCTGCAATCGTGTCATGCACAGAATGTGCGTTCCCCCGTTTTGTCACGCCAACTTTTTATTGCTATACTACAAAATGCGATTTCGAGCAAATCCTTTTAACAGGATGTGTATTTGATTTTTAAATAATTTTTGGGCCAATAATCTGAAAATCTCCGCAGAAAAAAACTTCTACAGATATGGAATAAAGTACATGTTGCAGATGAAGGTTTTGCCTATACTGATACAGATTTTATAAATTATTTTCTGATGAGTGAAAGGTTAAAAAGTATCATTATCTTACGATCATTTAAGAATACTAAAATGTGAATGGCTGTTAGTCCCAAAAGTCATAAATAATAATTTGTTATTAAGTTAATAACAATAATAATAATAATAATAAGTGTCAATGAGCAAAAAGTTGCCCTTAAATGTTTAAGAAATTATTTCCGTTTGCGGAAAATACAAAGACTTTCCTATTACACTACCCTGCAAGATTTTGCCCCTGGACAATGAAGTTATTTCTGAAGTAATTTTTCATGCTGAAACCGAATCCGACCTCAAAATTACTCTATCACGTCAGGCTTTTGTTATATCCTAACCGAAAAGTGCAAAAACACTGTTTTTTGACATTTGAGGTTATGTAGCATCGCGATTTTTTATTTATATATATTTCCCAATATTCGAAAATGCATTAAGGTCCACGCGGACATCAAACAGTCGATTGGTTTTTTTAATCCACAAACTCCCAATCCACAAACCCCTGTCCCACAAACCCCTAATCCACATACCTTAAACCTACAAACTCGAAGACCCACTAACCCCCGGTCCACAAACCCCCAAGCTCACAAATCCCTAACCAACAAACTCCTAACCCATAAACCCGAAGTCTACAAATTCCTTACCAAAAAAGCCCAAGGCCAGAAATCCTTAACCCATAAACCCCTAACCCACAAACCCCTTACCCACATACAGTAAACATTTTAGGGTTTAGGGTTTGTGGGCTTGGGTTTGTGGGTTAGGAATTAAGGGGCTTGGGGTTAGTGGTGCTTCGATTTTGTAGGTTTAAGGTATGTAGATTAGGGGTTTGTCGGTCAGGGGTTTTCGGATAAAAAAAAATCGACTGTTTGATGTCCGCGTGGACCTTAATGCATTTTCGAATATTGAGAAATTCATAAATATAAAATTTTCAAAATTCTATATCTCGGTGACGAAGAAAGATATTTGAGCGAATTCGACAACATTCGAAAGGGGAAGACTTTTACTTTATGATGCTGTGTATAGTTTTTTTTAGAAGAAAAGAAATCGC
>CAKNYM010047336.1:16522-69849 GCA_932195095.1 Andricus curvator | reverse complement strand
CACGAACCCACCCGAAATAACATTTACTTTTTCCACTGTGCCTCACTTTTATCACTGTCCATTTACTTTTTCCACTGCATCTGTCCACTTTTGTCACTGTTGCCCGGAAAGGTCGGCACTGCGCATGCGCCACGTCATCGAGCAAAAATCGGTAACTTTTTACACCAAAAACAGGTGGAAAAACTGGCACTTTTTCGCGAATTATAGAAAAAGGATCTTTTATTTATAGGAGCTGTTAAGGCTAAATGTGACATCATACATGTAAAAATTAATAAATATGAATAAAAATTTAATAACAATACCCTACAATGTTCACTGTTGCATCTAGAGCTAGTCTACTGCGTAGTTAGTTTATCATGAGGGTAAAGAAGCCGACAATCAGATTAAATGAGATCAAAGTTCATTACATACCGCAAAAGAAAGCAATATTCCTTAGGGGATGGTATCACACTTTGCTTTTGTTTATCTACCTCACAAAGACTTTAGATACCAATCTGAA
This sequence comes from Andricus curvator, assembly GCA_932195095.1. NCBI lineage: Eukaryota > Metazoa > Arthropoda > Insecta > Hymenoptera > Cynipidae > Andricus > Andricus curvator. The sequence goes on along the minus strand of CAKNYM010047336.1, from coordinate 69,350 downwards.
ATCGAGTTTCTTCATTCTATGGTTTGCGAAACCATTCCTTTGATCAAAATTGTCAAACTCAGTTCCGAAACGATGTTATAGATGAAACATGTATCTTTTATTTATGAGAGCTGTTAACGCTAAATGTGACATCATACATGGAAAATATAAATTTCAGTACTAATTTTTTTAAATTCTGGAAAAAAAATAAAACTAGCTGTGAATTCGATCTCGAGTGTTTCCACTTTGTTTGTATTTATAATTATATGGTGCTCATTTCAAGAGCACTTTTCTTCCTGTTAGCAAATGTATTTGCTCGCTCATAGAGGAAGCATTAGTTATTTTCTTTCAATAATATAAAAACCAAAGTCTTCATTTTGCTCAATTTGAAAACAGAAATTTACAAAAAAATACAAAACTACAAAATAATACAAAAAATTTTCAATTACAAAGACAAATCAGACAAATCAAATTTTGTATTCGAAATGATAATTTTTCGAGCTGGAAAAGGGAAGGAAAAAGTTCTGTCGCAACCTATTCCTTTTCCAGCTTTATGATTTCTTTACAAAAATTGTCAGAATTATTCTTATTATTATTATTATTATATTATGGGTGTGGTGAGCCCAAACTTGTAGTTATTTATAACTACAAGAAAAACTGTCCACCTAGAAACACTACCCGAATCGGGTAGCGTGACGCCTACCCTGAAAGGGAAATGGCTTAATGGTATACATTCTGCTTGAAAATTTATGATCGAAAAGTCTTTTCCATTCATGCGTCAACTTTGAATTATGTCGATGAAAAAAGTTTTTCTGTTTGAAACATATGATTCAATTATTATAGATGAGCATAACTTCCTTAATCTTCAATAAAGTGTATTGATATTATAGAATAATCGATTTGCCTCGAATCAAGGTATCTTTTCCGTTCTTGCATCAATTTTGAATTATGTTAGTGAAAAAAGTTTTGCCATCAGAAATCGAGTTTAAAAATATATAAATTACCATAACTTCCACACTCTTTAATAAAATGTATTAATATTATAGGTCGACCGATTCTTCTCGAACCAAGGAATCTTTTCTGTTATTGCATCAACTTTGAATTATGTTAAAGAAAAAAGTTTTACTATAAAAAGCCGATTTTCAAAATATATAAATAACCATAACTTCCCTACTCTTTAATAAAATGTATTAATATTATAGATAAATCGATTTGCCTCGAATCAAGGAATCTTTTCCGTTCTTGCATCAACTTTGAATTATGCTAATGAAAAAAGTTTTACTATAAAAAACCGATTTTTTAAAGATTATTGAGAGCTAAACAAAAATGCAATAAATATTTTTAGAAATATCCGGACAATTTTTCAGAACATTGTATTAGACATTTTGAAATTGAGGAAGGTTTAATCAAATGAATTTACAAATTTTGGAAAATGTTACCATTACAAAGCTTCCTCTATGAGGAAGCAATTCGTGATTTTATTTTACAAGCGGATCATCTCAATACTGACTTCATACTCTTTTCCCAATTCAATTTCAATTTCAAATTTAAGATGCTCTCTGCTTTCCCCCGTTTTTAAGAAAATCCCCCCTTGTCCTATTTTTTCCATAAATGCGAACAGAATTAGGAGAGCCCAGTAAGAAAATCCAACTATTTTTTGCTGAAAGTTCATTATTTTTAATTGAAAAGTCTAATATTATATTTTTGGTTCAGAATTCATCTCTTTTCGTTGAAAACTCTACTATTTGGTTGGAATATAATTATTTTGTTGAAAATTTAGTTTTTTAGTTAAAAATTAATTTTTTCAATTGAAAATTTAACTAATCCGTTTTTAGCTGAATATTTATCGTCTTCAGTTAAAAATTCAACTATTAAATTTTTCATTGATAATTCATCTTTTTTTGTTCAAAATTCAACTAATTCGTTGAACATTGAACTAATTTGTTGAAAATTCTTTCTATTGGTTGAAGATTAAACTATTTTACTGAAACTTTGTTTCTTCTTTTTTTTGTTAACTATTCTATTTCTGGTGACAAATGGATCGTTTTTAGTTGATAATTCAACTATTAAATTTTTTGTTGAGAATTCATTTTTTTTGGTTAAAAATTCAACTAATTGGTGGTTGCAAGTTGAACTACATTGTTGAGCATTTATTTTACTACTTGAAGATTTAACAATTTTGTTTAAAAGTCGTATATTTTTGGTTTAGTTTACAATTCAATTATTCGCTTGAAAATGAACTTTTAGGTTAAAAATGAATCTTTTCGTTGAAAATTCATACATATTTTTCAGCAAAACATTCAACTGTTTTCTGGAGAATTCGCTTCTTTGGTTTGCAACTTGAACAATTAGGTTAAAACTTTTTTCTCTCTTGGCTGTAAAATTATTTATTTCTGGTTGAAAATTCAATTCTTTTGTTGAAAATTCGTCTCTTTGTTTTCAAAGTTCACCTCTTTTGGTATAAATTCGATTTTTTTAAAAATAAAAATGCAACTCTTTAGTTACCAATTAATCGATTTTTTTAGGATTCAACTATTTTCTTGAAAATTCTTATTTTTTGTAGAATTCGGCTGCTTTTGATTTAAAATTAAAATATTTTTGGTTCGAGAATTAATCGTTTTCAATTAAAGATTTAATTATACTACTTGATTGAAATTTGACCTTCTTTGGTAAAAATTCTTTTCTTTTTGTTGAAGAAGTTTATTTTTGGTTGAAAATTTATCTTGTTTAGTTGAAAATTCAACTACTTGGTTTCAAGTTGAACTACTTTGTTAAAAATTAATTTTGTTTTTTAAAGATTCATCACTTTGCTTGAAAATTACACTATTTTGTTGCAAATTTAATTATTTTCTTAAAAATAAAACTGTTTTTGGTTAAAATTTAATCTATTTTTGTTAAAGAATCGATTATTTAGTTGAAAATTTATCTTTGTAGGTTGAAAATTCAACTATTCATTAAAAAATTCCACGATTTTTTTGAATATCCGTCCCTGTCGCCTAAAGTTCATTTATTTGGTTGCAAATGAAACTGTTTTGTTGATAATTAATTTCGTCAATAAAAATTCAACAATTTGGTTGAAAATTTATTTCTTGGGTTGAAACTTCAACTATGTGGTCAGGAATTCATTATTTTGTTAAAAATTAATTTTTTTGATAATAATGAACTTTTTCATTGAAAATTTATATTTCTGGGTAAAAATATCGTCGATTTTTGTTGAGGATTCCACTATTTTGTTGAAAATTCTTTTTTTTTTGTTGATTCAGAATGTTTTTTTATTTAAAATACACATATTTTTTGGTTGAAATATCAACTATTACTTTTTTCGTTAAGAATTCATCTTTTTGGTAAAATTCGAATGTTTTTGATTTGAAATTAAAATCTTTCCGTGGTTAAAATATGGAACATTATATTATGTCCCTTTTTAATATTCCATTTCTCTCCTTTTTTTATTATTTTCTCCCTTCTGCTCGAAAGTTTAACTGTTTAGTTGTAAATGCAACTATTTGGTTGTTAATGAATTTTCTTGTTGTTGAAAATTCCAACTTTCGAATAAAAATTCATCTTTCTAGGTCGTAAATTTAGCTGCTTTGTTGAAAATTCGTTTGTTTGAATTGAAAATTTATTCAGAAGAGGATGGGTGCAAAAAGTTTTCAAAATAGCATCACATAGTTTTTGAATAGCCCCATACCAATCTGGAATCGAGTTTCTCAGTTCTTTAGTTCGCTTTCGCAAGCCACTGCTCTGATAAAAATGGCCAAACCCATTTCCAAAAAGATTTTTTCGTTGAAATAAGGATTTTTAATTAAGAAATTTTTTTAAAATACAGTTGTCCAAAAAAGATTTCATCTAGTGGAAACCAGTACGAGGTGGATAGAAAAACTTTTGAAGTTACAATACTGATAAGTGATGAACAATGGGAAAAAGTTCAAAGTATCAAATTAAAGCTGAAAAATTAATTTCAAAGATAGCGATGCCACCACATAAATTATATTAGCCATTTGTCGTAAATTTGATACTTTTATGATTCGTTGAAATTTTATTTAAATAGTATTATTCCAGGACGAAGCGAGTATTCACATTTTAAGGCTGTTAAAATGACTTGGGTTTTAGCCACATCAATAATACGTCTAAAAAAATGCATGGTTCAATGCAATATTTTAATTACATATGCTGAAGACAATTGTATTGGAGGGAGCATACCGATGTTTTCGAAAAATGTGCTCGTTGTTTTTTTTTGTAATTTAAATTTGAGTGTATTTTTGCGCCTGTAAAATGCAATGCGCCAGCTAACACTGTATGCCGGGCTTCAGTCACCTGATGTAGTTTTATAAATTTTTTTTTTTTTTTCTCGAAAAAATCGCTAAGCTCCATCCAGTAAAATTGCCTTTAGAACATTTGGTTAAAATATTACATTAAATAATGCAATTTTGTCGACGTATTATGGATCTGGCAAAAATTCTATTCGTTGTAGGAGCCTTAAGCCTTTCTGGCCAGATGTTGAAGGACACTGTATATAAATTCAAGAAACAGTAATTTCATTTGGGTATGCAAAATAATGACTTTAACATCCCAGCATAAACTGTAAAAAGGTTATTCACCTCGTACTGAAAGACACTTTTCATAAAAACAAGTTAAATATATTTTGAATAAAAAATATGAGAACTGGTCATTAGACAGTTTTCAAGCCAAAAGTGTTAGAAGAATCGAAGGAACCAGTGAAAGAATATTGAAAGCAATTTAATTCTTTAAGAAACGATCATCTATCAGCGAACAAAATTTTCATCTCCATGCCGAAAACACGTTTTTTGATTCAAAAATAGCAAATATTGCCAGTCATGAAAAATATAACAAAAATGTTGCTTTAAGACCCAGTCACTTATTTCTATTACTAGTAGTCTTGCGCGCGCCAAGGCGCGCGCCTATTAACTTTTATGTGAAAAAGAATGAACCGACTGCTTATTTTTTCTATGTTACTAGATTCCTAATAATCTATTTGCAGATAAATTCTGCCATCGTTATCATCTTGAAAGGATTGTGAATATAATTATAATTCAATTTATTATAATTTACTCTTAAATTTGTTGTAAATCTTTTGGAATGCCTTAAAATTTATAAATCTCTTGAAAGTGCTTCGGAATCTTCTGAAGTACCCTGAAATGTTTTTAATCATTTCCAATCCTATCAGGTCACCGAAATCAATTGAAAATTCCTTAGAATCTTTTAATATACCCTAAAACCTGGCATAGGTCCTATCAATTCGATCTATATTTTCGAAATGTTATGTTATGTTGCACGAGCAAACGAATTAAATTATTCTAAGTAAAGAAACCGAAATAATCTGAATCTTGAAAATTTTGCAACGTCACAGTAACAATCTTAATTTCCTGAAATATCTGTAAGGTTTTCCAATTTGTTTGTTACACGCAGAAAGCGTCTGTTAATTTGAAGGGCCAGTTCTTGACAGGCTCGAATTAAAATTGCAAATTTTCCTATTGGCACGTAAAGAGGAGGAAACCCTGAAGTTGAATGAAGATGTTTAATTACTCAGCCGTTGAAGCTTCAGTAGGGCAAAGCGTTTAAAGTTTCTGAGCAAAGCGATGGTTGGAGGGAATGTTCGCAGTTTCATGTATGTGGAAAGCACACAACCTAGAGTGAAATTGGAATTGTTCCGGGTATCCTGATTAATGGATACTACACTATGCGACGTGCCAACTACCTGTACTCTCCTGTGGTCCAGCACAGTCTCATCTCTTATTTTGGTGATACTTTTTTTTCGTTATTGCTTTTTTTTTGTTATTACTTTTTTTTTGTTATTACTTGTTTTATTATTTTGCTTATGAAATCGAAAATTGTCATTCACACCATGCCACTTATTGCGCTGAATTTAAATACAGTTGGTTCGCTTCTAAACTTCAAGTTTCATTGTTGAAACGACCGAAATAACCATAAAACGACACGTTTTCGAGGACATAAAAACTAACTGACTTTTCCAGGTGGAAACGAGCTTCGAGTGTATACAGTATATATAACTCGTCCTTCCAGCAGATAAATAGATTCAGTGAATAAATTTCTGAGGAAAAAAGTTATGTTGTAGTTTCATCGGGATCCTGGATAAAGTCCCGCTAAAGTGCTGGGAATGAATCAAATTAATATTGATATAAGCGGTTTTCCAAGAGATTTTAAAAATCATAAATAGGAACAAAACTGCAAGAAAAGTTCCATTTGATAGATGGAAAAAGTTTTTGAAATAGCGTGACGTAGTCTTCGAACGGCTCCATCAGAAATTGTCAAAACCAATTCCAGAACGATTTTTTTGATAAAACTAGGATTTTTTTATTTATAAAAAATTTAAAAAGTAAGGTTGTCTTAAATAGATTTCATCTAAGGGAAACCAGTACCAGGATTGTACCATTGTTTGATTTGATTGTACCACTGATCCTTTGTAGTTTCATTGCAATCCTGGATAAAGTCCTAATAAAGTACTGGGCGTGAGAAAAATCAATAATGAAGTATCAATTTTTTTCAGAAATTTAAAAAATTATAAATAGGTAGACAAGAACTAAAAAAGTTCCATTTCATTTTTTTTTTCGAAATTTTCGTAATAGTACCAAAAAAGTTCAAAATATGTTCCGTTTCATCAGGATTTTCTTAAGACAAAAGTACCGAAAAAATCTCACCTAATTTTTTTTGGGTTGAAACCTTTATAATCCTGAATAATATTTGGAACGAAAGTACTAGACAAGTTTCATTTCATTTTAAGGCAAAATTTTAACAATTGCTCATAGGATAATCATGCCCAAAAAAAGTACTGCTGAAACGGACGTTTTCTGAAAATTTTTGGTACTTTAGTACTTTTTTAGCAGGACGATGGTGAAACCGGCTAAATTCTGAACTTTTTTGTACTTTAGTCCTATTTTACTAGTACTTTTTGAAATATAAATCCCATCAGCACTCTTAAAAATTTCAAACAAATAAAATGGATATTTTCCGGTACTTTTATCCCAAGAAAGTTCTGATGAAACGGGCTATATTTTGATTTTTTTGTCACTCAGCCCTATCTTGGCAACACTATTTTGAACATACATATCACTAGAACTTCCAGAAATTTAGCAAAAAATTATATGGAACTTTTCCGATACTTTTATTCCAAGAAATATTCAAGACTTGTAATATTGAAAAAAAAATTAAGAAAGCATTTTCCGGTACTTTTGTAATAAAAAAGTCCTTGTGAAACGGGAAATATTTTGAACTTATTTTGTACTTAATTTCTATTTAATCAATACTTTCTGCGAAAAAAACTCCCATAAGCGCTTTTACAAATTTAGATAAGAATAAAATTGAGCTTTTTTATTACTTTTGTCCCAAAAATTATTCAGGATTTGTAAAATGTATAAAAAAAAAACTTATATAAGACTTTTTCGGTATTTTTGTACTAAGAAATTCCTGGTGCAACGGAAATTTTTCTAACTTCTTTGGTACTCCAGACCTATTTTATCAGTGTTATTTCCGAACATAAATATAACGAACACTTGTAGAAATTTCGAAAAATATAAAATTGGACTTTTGTAGTACTTTTCTCCCAAAAATTATTCAGGCCTCATCAAATTTTAATAAACAAAACTTAAGTAAGAGCTTTCCGGTACTTTCACATTAAAAAAGTCTCGGTAAAACAAAACATATTTTGACATTCTTCGGTACTTTATTCCTGTTATAGTAGTGCTTTTTAAAGACATAAATCCTTCAGAACTTGTGAAAATTTTGTATAAAATAAGATGGAACTTTTCTCTTACTTTTGTCCAAAAAATTCCTGGGGAAACGGGATATATTTTGAATTTTGTTTGAAATTTATTCCCATTCAACAGTACTATTTTAGAACATTAGTATCACGATTACTTGCAAAAATAAAAAAAAAGTAAATAAAATGTACGTGTAAAATTAAAAAAAAAACCTCAATGAGACTTATATATTTTGAAATTCCTTGGTACTTCAATCCTACACTGTTAGAAAAATCTCTACTAAATTTAGTATACATGTAATGGAAGCAAAAATGCATAACATGAAATAAAATTTAGTATACTAGCGTAGAGTAAATTAAGTATATTCATACTGAATTTAGTATACACGTATATCAAATTTAGTATACGCGTGTACTAAATTCAGTATAAATATACTAAATTTACTGTACGCTGGTATACTAAATTTAATTTCATGTTGTGCATTTTTGCTTCCATTACATGTATACTTAATTTAGTAGAGATTTTTCTAACAGTGTATTTCAAGATTACTTTTTAAAGAAGTATGTCCCATCAGCCCTTGTAAAAATTTCTAAAAAAAAAAACATGGAACTTTTTTAGTACTTTAGCAGGACTTTATCCGGGAACCCACAGGAACTTTTCATTTACTTGGGTTGAAACTAGGAATTATATTATCCCTTAATTAAGCACTACACTGTTAGAAAAATCTGTACTAGATTTAGTATACATGTAACGGAAGCAAGAATGCACAACATGAAATTAAATTTAGTATACCAGCGTACAGTAAGTTTAGTATATGCATATACTGAATTTAGTATACATGTACATGAAATTTAGTATACGCGTATACTAAATTCGGTATACATGTATACGAAATTTAGTACACGCATATACTAAATTCATTATACGCGTTCCGTTTCGCGGGGGGTCCGTCTTTATCATCTGTAAACATGATCAGATGAAAAATGAAATTAATGAACAAAGTTTTAATTTTCAAATAATCATATCGTTAAGCTACATTTATGTTAATAAACTAAACATACCTTTTAAATAGAAGACTTTGCAGATCCTCGCAAAAAGAAACCTTTTAGCATTACAAATAACTCAAACAAATGCAGCGGCATGCGAGCCTGCCACCGACCACGTTGCCCGACTCGCGTAAATCGAAACGCGCTTGTGCAGCTGAATATAGTAAACACGTATATGAATTTTAGTATACAGAAACTATGAAATTCATATACGTGAAAGGAACTTACTGTACACTTAATAAATGTAGTATACACGTAACTTCATAAAAGAAATGTAGTATACGTAAGTATACTAAAATTACAAAGTGTAATGAATTTAGTAGACATATAGGAAATTTAATATGCCCGTGTATACTAAAATTGCAAACATTTCTAACAGTGTATCTATTCGAAATAATAGTACTGATAGAGTTCATTCATTTATATGAAATATTGTAATTTTTGTTAGACCTATATATTAAGAAAGGTTACCGATATTTGGTTCCTCGCATTATAGTGCTGATGGTGATCTAGCCAGTAAAGACAAGATCAAATGATTATGATCATTCAGTCAGTGAAGGCAAGCTCATATGATGATGACGATGATGATAATTTAGCCAGTGAAGGCAAGATATGATGATGATGATGATGATCCACGCAGTGAAGACAAGATTAAATGATGATAATGGTCCAGTCAGTGAATGCAAGATTATATGATGATGATGATGATCTAGCCAGTGAAGACAAGAAGAAATGATGATGATGATTAAGTCAGTAAAGGCAACATCAGCTGATGATGATGATGATCTAGCCAGTGAAGACAAGATGAAATGATGATAATGGTTTAGCCAGTGAAGGCAAGAACAGGTGGCAATGGTTCATTGGATCCCTAATACGCATGACCAGTATTATAAATTCAAACTTGCATATTTCAACTAAAACAAATCGTACCACGGAGGTGAAGCGCCTAATGAGACGGGGAGAATCGTGAGCATGCAAAACTGCCGTAATAAATTGAGGAACTGTATTCAATTTTCATATAGTTTCTCAACGATCATCGTAGTTTTGTTCCTTCTATTTGAATTTGTTTTTCACAGCGACGATGTTGTTGACGTTGTTAACCTATCTGTCAAACGTTTTTCAAGTATTTTATAAACAGTGCCTCTTCAAAAGAATGTATATTTCGTTCATCCAGAAAACGTTTTTTGGTCAAGTTACGTGTGTTCGGTACTGGTAATAATGCTGCTTTTGACGTTTTAAAGCTCTGGTCTATTGTAAATAGGTACGTATTATTCAATTCTATTTCTTGTATAATTTTTAGGTTGGTCGGTTATCGATGTTTATCTGAATTACATTTAATATAACCTGGAATATTTTGTAATGTTTAACATTTTTTAGATACATGTCTCGTAGATGAAGAATCAGAATATGCTTGTTGAAAAGACGATAAGAAACTAGCAGAGAAAAATGCAAGACTGGAAAATAAATTTTTTAAAAGTCGACTCCGAAGATTCAGAAATTCAGAAGTCAACTTCGTTAACCTCCAACCAGGTTCCATAGCAGTAAATCGGTAAATTCTTAAAAAATTTAAGAACCTAAATTTTTTATTAAAAATTATTTATAACACATTGTCAAGTACTATTATACGACATTAATTACTTCTTTGATTTCAGAATATCACTCTGAAAAAACTACAAAATTTGCTTGAGTTAAAAAATGAGCATTGTTAAAAAGGATTCATAAAATCAGGAGAAATATTTCCGTTGCTAATTGTATTTAATTTGGGAAGAGAACTGGAGGTTCTCTAACAATAGCTACTTACAGTTTGATGATTTTGTTTTCTCTTGAAGTAGAACTTGCATTTCTGATTTAATCTTAATGTTGTAAGGATCATTTTATACCTTGAAAGATTCTCTAGAATTCTCTTGAGTATGTTTTGATTAAAAAGTTGTATTTCAGTAAAATATTATTCATAAAGATAACAATTGTATAATTCCTAAAAAAATTTAAAAAAAAATTAAAACGTACCAATGAGCCTTACAGCATTTGGATTAAATAAGAATTACAACTTTTTTACCTGAAGAGGAAGCAAAATCATAGAACACTAAATAACTATCTTCAAATAAATAATTTGAACCTGAAATTTTTTTCTAAAGTTCGCCATGAGCTCTCTTCCAAAATAAGTTTCGATTACGTACGACAATATGTTGCTGAATTTTATAAATCATTTCTAACAATGTTCATTTTTGAGCTTGAGATAACTAAAATTACGTTGAACACTTCTTTGAAATCGAGAAAATATCTTTTAAATGCCGAACATGCAAAAAATGTATTTATTTTCATTGTTCGAAATTATATTATCTTTTAACCTCTCTTGAAAATTCCCTAAATAATAAAATCAGGAAGATTCAAAATTAAGTGGTTGTTTCAGTACAATATTAGCCAATTTAAAAGTGTTCTAGGATTTTGATTTTTGCTTATGCGGGCCAGTGCAAGGCTTTTGGAAAATTCAGTAATGCTTGTGTATTTTAAGAATTTTAGACATGATTTATGAAATTTAGGAAAATAGCAGCATTGTTAAATATAAGAAAATTTGAAAGAGAATCTGATTTTAAAAAAATAGTTCAACATGTACCTGTTAATTTAAAATGCATTTTTTGGAATTTTGTGCTTTTTCTTTCGCTTCAGATATCAGTTGTAATTTTGATTCAATTTTCAGCATTCACTACTTATTTTGTCATCAAAAAGATTTTTTACAATTCTGTTTGTGGGAGTTTCATTAAAAACATGTTACTGAATTATTATACAATAGTTTATTATCAGTTTCTTTTGTAAAATTGTAACTTGTGTAAAACTTATATATTTTAATAAAACTCCCAGTATAATAGAATATTGTAGATAATCTTTTCAGGAACAAATAAATTTCAATTTTTATTTAAAGCGAGAGAAAAAATCCAGGAAACGCCAAATAGCTAAATTTAATAAAACAATTATACATTGAACTAAGTTTTCAAACCACTTATACATTCTCTTTGAAATTTTCATATATTTATCAATGCAATGTGGCTATTTTCCTGAATTTTATAAAGCAATCTTAATATTAATTTCATAAAGCATATCCTTAGATAAATATTTTCAATTAAAATTTCAATTTGTATTTACTCTGAAAAAATATGTGTTAAATTATCACTGAAGCGCCTTTAAAGAAAACATTTTGCTGGGACATTTAAAAACTTTGTAGTCATGATCTTAAAATATTTGAAATTTAGAATTAAACTTGTTTCAGGCCATGAACGTATAGAAGTGGATTCGACAAGGGGGATTTTTCACAACACAGGCAATCAGACTCAGTTAGGATGGATGAATTTGTTATGACAAAAATATTTAATATTTATATCTATTGTCACGTTCTAAGTTCCATAATAAATTATTTCATAATTTAAATTGTTTTATTATTTTGAAATACTTGTATTATTATATTATTTGATTATTTAATAGCAGAAATATTTTAATTTAAATATATTTATGTATTATTTTAAATTTTTTCAAACACTTAACTCTTTCTGGATCAAAATAATGAAATAATAGGAAAACATTTGTTCACAAACACATACTTCATTAAAAATTATTCTAAAACTATTTTCAGGAAGTGAAATTTCCAAAGAAAATAAACAATGTCACTGCAAGTGATCTATTGATAATTTATGTGTTTGTTGAAAAAAATCCCGTTATTTCATTATTTTAATTAGGAAAGAAATAAAATTAATATTAAGCAATTTGAATTTGCCGCCAAAAGTTTCCATGCAAAACTGCTGTAATAAGTGATCAACTAATTTGACAGATGCTCAACGATCAGCGTAGTTTAGTTCCCACATATTTGCATTGGGCAGTAAAAAAACCTATAAGATTCACCATCTGTCATTTTTGTAACTGACCCTCGCAGGACTGTGATTATTCCTCCCATTTTTGAACTAATTTTGTCATCAAAAAACGGTATTAAATTTGTTACTGTAACAAAGCAAATTAAATGTATGTCAATTTGTTCCCTCGCCGTAAATTTCTGAAGTTAATTTTTATACCCTCCGTTTAAAAAATGTCTCAGATTTTTTATAGCTCTATAAATTGCCTTTATTCTCATACTAGAGTGGACTATGCTTGTTTCCTTAACAAATTTATGATAAGGCAATACCGTTAAAAATATCATTAATTCATATATTGACATATTGTTTTCATTGGATTTTTATGAAAGAATAAAAAAATAATTTAAATAATGGAAAACATGAAAAAATCGTTCAAAAACCTCAAATAACTCTCTAGATCGATAGTCATATATAACAATTAATAGCTATCGTGCAATTGACTTTAGTGCCTGCGTAATAGCCAATAAAGATAGTCGTGTAACTTCAGTAGCCAATGATAATAATTATTCCCTAACCGGGTGGAACATTATTTCAAAACTATATTATTTTTTATTATTAGAGAGTCTGACATAGAAGAGCCACTACTTAAAAAAAAAATAATGCGAATCAGCGATCTCTCAGTGCGGATATAGAAATAGTATTTTACAAAGCGGAAAATTTTTTGAGCCTACGCAGCATTTCCTTATCTTGGCCTCATTTTCACAAAAGAATCCGACGTAAGAAACCCTACAGGAAGAATTTCACCTTTTCGGTTTCCGACGCAACCCTTTTATTTCCTGTCACTATTTTCAAACCGTCCGCGAAGACGTAGGATTTTCCAAGGAACGCTGCTCAAAGCAAAACAGAATAAAAAAGAACGGTTTTTGTATTCATAATTATTATCAATCGAAGCGAAAATAATTCTTCTAAGAACTCGTCAAAGGCTAAATAGTTTCATTTTTGAATTGAGACAAATTTTTTAGATGACAATTGAACTTTTAATCCGAAAAGTTGAATTTTTGACAATAATATTCATTTTTAATCCAAAAGGACGAATTTTCAATAAAACAGTTGACTTCTCGACTAAAAAAGATAACCCTAAACAGTTGAAATTTTTGGCTAAAAAAGAGAGGTTTACAACCAAAAATAGAACAGTTCAATTTTTAGCAACAAAAAACCGAATGATCCCCCAGTTCAATTCCACGAAAAATACGAATTTTTAAGAAAATAGTTGAATCCCTAACCAAATTGATGAATTTTCAGCAAACAAGATTAATTTTCTACCCAAATAGACAAATTTTCAACAAATTGATTAAGTTTTTTAGCTAAAAAGTCGAATCTTTTAGAAAGTAGTCGAAATTCAACCTGGAAAAGAAGAATTTTCAACACGAAAGTTATTTTTCTATTAAGAAAGATAAATTTTCAACGAAATAGTTGAATTTTTAACTAAGAAAAATGAATTTTCAACCAAATGTGGAATCGTTAAATTTTTAGTTCAAAAAACTAATTTTCAATACAAAGAACGAATTTTCAAACAGTTAAATTCAACAACAAAATAAATTTTGGAAAAATAGTTGAATTATCAAACAAAATGATGAATTTTCAACAAACAAGACTGATTTTTTTGTCAAATAGACGAATTTTCAACAAAATACCTATTCACATAAATATAATCTAGAAAATAGTTGAATTTTAAGCTTATAAATGAAATATTTTCAGCCCAATTTTAATCAACCAAATAGTTTAATTTTCTACACAGTAGTTGAATTTTGCACCAAAAATATAAATTTTAAACAAAAACGTTAATATTCAACCTAATAGTTTAATTTTTTGTCAAATTGTTGAATTCTCAAGACAAAAAGTTATATATTCTACAAAACAGTTAAATTTTCAACCCGGAAATCCAAAAAAGATAAATTCTCAATGAAAAATGTAATATTTGATATCTCTGCTAAAAAGATTTTAATTTTGAATTAAAAATAGTTGAATCCAACCAAATAAGACGAATTTTTGATCAAACCAGTTGACTTTTAAGCCGAAAAAGAAGACTTTGTGAATAAGAAATTAAATTTCCGATTCAAAGTGGAAACATTCAGTTTTCAATTTAAAATACTAATTTAAAAAAAAAGAAAAAATGAATATCCGTACAGTTGAATTCAATTAAAAAAGACGAATTTTTAACGAAATACATCAATATTCTAGCAAATAGTTGAATGTTTAACTTATAAAGGATAAATTCTCAATAAAGAATGGAATATCTATATTTTCAAAAAAAAAAAAAAAAAAAAAAGAATTCACTAAAAAATAACGATTTTCGAACAAAATAGTTAAATCTTAAGATTGATAGTTTAATTTTTAACCAAATAGTTTAACTTTCCACAACAGTAGTTGATTTTTGACCCAAAAATGTGAATTTTCAACAAAAAAGTTAATTTTCGACCAAATAGTTAAATTTTTAACTAAAATGATAATTCTTTACAATACAAAAATGCCAACATTCTAGGTTATATAAATAAAAATTTGTGTATTTTCTACTAAAATATTCAATATGCTATATTGGACAACCAGTCGATGGTTTCCTCTTTATGATCCTTTTTTAATTTTCCTTCTATCTCCGGTGTTTTTGAGATACAGCATTTGACTAATTGTTAAGGAATCATTTTAGATGAATTAATTATTTTTTTTTTGCATACTTCTCAAATGAATCTTCTGACATCCTAGGTTATATAAATTAAAATCCGTGTATTTTGTAGTATAGTGTTCAGTATGCTGTATTGGATAATCACAGAAAAAACAGAAGATAAACTTTACATCGATTTCCGACGAAAGATTCTTTGCAACAAAAATTAACTTCAAAGGATAAACTTTACACAAATATCGGTTAAACTTTCTTTTGTTTTTCCATGACAAACACATGTATTTTGAAAGACGCGAAATTGGCTGAACAAGTCGCTCTAAATAATGTCCTGCAACAAATTTTATTCTTAGTTTTTTCTGTGATCAGATGATTTCCTATTTATGACACTTTTTGAAATTTTCTTCTATCTTTGGATTCTTGAGATATCTCATATGTCTAGTCATTGCGAAATCATCTCAAATTTATCATGTTTCATTTGCGTATTTCTCATATGAATTTGGTTAAATTCTAGGTGATATGAAGTAATAAAATTCGTGTATTTTGTACCAAAGTGTTCAATGTGCTGTATTGGATAATCAGATGATTTTCTATTTATAACCATTTTTGACTTTGCCTTCTATCTCTGGTGTTTTTGAGATACATCATATGTCTCATCATTGAGAAACCATCTCAGATAGGTTTATTATGTTTTGTTTGTTTACGTCTCAAATAAATCTTGTTGAATTCTGGGTTATATAAATTAAAATTCGTGTATTTTGCATTAAAGTGTTCAATATGTTACACTTGATAACCAGTTAGATAGTTCCCTCTTTAGGATACTTTTTAAATGTTTGTTCTATCTCAGGTGTTTTTGGGATACAAAATTTGTCTTATTATTGAGAAATCCTCTCAGATGGATTTATTATGTTTCCTACGCTTTCTTCTCAAATAAATCTAGCTACATTCTAGGTAACCTAATTTACAATTTGTGTATTTTGTACTATATTGTTCAATATGTTATGTTGGATAATCAGATGATTTTCTATTTATCACCATTTTTGACTTTGCATTCTATCTCTGGTGTTTTTGAGATACATAATATGTCTAATTATTAATAAATCATCTCAGATAGGCTTATTATGTTTTGTTTCTTTACGTCTCAAATGAATCTAGTTAAATTCTGGGTTATATAAATTAAAATTCGTGTCTTTGGGACTAAAGTGTTCAATATGTTATATTGGATAACCAGTTAGATAGTTCCCTCTTTTGGATACTTTCTTAATTTTTTGTTCTCTCCCAGCTGTTTTTGGACACAACATTTGTCTAATTATTGAAAAGTCATCTCATTTGGATTTATCATGTTTTTTTCGCTTACTTCTCAAATGAATCTCGTTAAATTCTGGGTTATATAAATTAAAATTGGTGTATTTTGGACTAAAGTGTTCAATATGTTATACTGGATAACCAGCTGGATAGTTCCCTCTTTAGGATACTTTTTGAATTTTTGTTCTATCCCGGTTTTTTTTGGGATACAACATTTGTCTAATTATCGAGAAATCGTCTCAGATTGATTTATTATGTTTCCTACGCTTTCTTGTCAAATAAATCTAGTTACATTCTAGGTAACATAAATTAAAATTTGTGTATTTTGTACTATATTCTTCAATATGCTATATTGGATAATCAGATGATTTTCTATTTATGGCCCTTTTTGACTTTGCCTTCTATCTCTGGTGTTTTTGAGATACATCATATGTATAATCATTGAGAAATCATCTCAGATAGAATTATTATGTTTTGTTTGTTCATGTTTCAAATAAATCTCGTTAAATTCTGGGTTATATGAATTAAAATTCGTGTATTTTGCATTAAAGTGTTCAATATGTTATACTGGATAACCGGTTAGATAGTTCCCTCTTTAGGATACTTTTAAAATTTTTATTCTATCTCGGGTGTTTTTGGAATACAACATTTGTCTAATTATTGAGAAATCATCTCAGATGGATTTATTATGTTTTTTTCGCTTACTTTTACTTCTCAAATGATATTTGTTCCAGTCTAGGTTATACGAACTAAAATTCGTGTATTTTGTACTAAAGAGTTAAATATGCTATATTGTATAAACAGTTAGATAGTTTCCGCTTTATGATCTTTTTTGAATTTATTTTCTATCTCTGGTTCTTTTAAAATAAATCATATGTCCAATCATTAAGAAATCATCTCAGATAGACTTATTATGTTTTGTTTGCTTACTTCTCAAATAAATATCGTTAAATTCTAGGTTATATAAATTAAAATTCGTTTATATTGTACTGAAGTGTTCAATATGCTATATTGGATAACCAGTTAGATGGTTCCCTCTCAATGACCCTTTTTGGATTTTCCTTCTATTCCTGGTGTTTTTGAGATACGGCATTTGTCTAATCATTGAGAAATCATCTCAGATAGATTTATTATGTTTTGTTTGCTTACGTCTAAAAATGAATCTCGTTAAATTCTGGGTTATATAAATTAAAATTCGTGTATTTTGGACTAAAGTGTTCAATATGTTATACTGGATAAGCAGATAGATAGTTCCCTCTTTAGGTTACTTTTCAAATTTTTGTTCTATCTCGGGTGTTTTTGGGATACAACATTTGTCTAATTATTGAGAAATCATCTCAGATGGATTTATTATGTTTTTTTTCGCCTACTTCTCAAATGAAACTCCTTACATTCTAGGTAATATAAATTACGATTTGTGTATTTTGCACTATATAGTTCAATATGCTTTATTGGATAATCAGATGATTTCCTATTTATGACCCTTTCTGAATTTTTCTTCTATTTCTGGTGTTTATGAGATACAGCATTTGACTAATCATTAAGGAATTATCTCAGATAGATTGATTATGTTTTGTTTGCTCACTTTTCAAATTAATCTTGTTACATTCTAGGTCATATAAATTAAAAATGGTGCACTTTGTACTAAAGTGTTCTACATGCTATATTGGATAACCGCAGTTAGATGGTTTTCTCCTTATGATCGTTTTTCAATTTTTCTTCTATCGCTAGTGTTTTTAAAATACAGCATTCGTCTAAATATTGAGAAATCATCTCAGATGGATTTATTATGTTTCCTTCGCTCATTTCTCAAATGAAACTCGTTACATTCTAGGTTCTGGTTTTGTGCTCTAGCCTCCGTTGAGGATTAGAAGAGAAATGACTTACGTTTTCGAAATGACCTTAATCGGCCAGTCGGATTTACTTCAACTTTCTGCATCAAAGCGAGTATTTACTTTTTACTCTACAGTTATATACAGGCACGCGAAATCTCCATTTTCCATCTACCCTCTATAGTCTATATCTCTCTCATATTTTCTCCCTTTGCCCTTTAAACATTTTCCATTCCAGAACTTTAAACACGATACGAGTACTATCACTTCTTCCTGATGTTTACTTCAACATTTGCATTTACGTAATGTTATGAAGAAAAGTTCTGATTCTGAATTCCAAATATTTGAAAGTGTGCTTTTCAGATTTCCAAAACATTGATATGTTCTTTTATGATTGAAGTCTCTCAGAAAAATGTTTCTTTGCATCAAACAAATTCTTTCATGGATAAAAGGGAAAAAAAACTTTTTAGCGATTCAAACAAATATTTTTTTGATTCAAATAAAATTTATTTGAATCAAAGACGCCATTGTTTATCTTAAATGAATTTGATCTAAATCAAACAAATTTTATCTTTGATATAGGGTCAAGCAAACATTTTCAGGAGTAATGAAATCTACTTTCTTATTTATCATTTTAGTTGAAAATCTATCTTTTTGGATAAAAATTATGTTTAGTCGATAATTAATCTTTTTGGTTAAACATTCACCTTTTTGATACTTTTAATTAAATTCTTCAGACATTTTTGTTCAATTGAGAACATTGTTCAGTACGTTTCCTGATGATAAAGTTCAAGAAAGTTTGCGAATTTTGTGAAAGATGGCCCTGCAACGGTACAGTTGAATAATAACTTACTAAGTTTAAAAACCACTTTCATATTTTAGACTTCAAACTCTTTCCCCTATTCCCCTCTTTTCCCCCTTTTTTAAGAATTCTTATTTTTTCCCCTGTTTCCAAGAAACTGCCCCTTTCTCATGTTTTTTTCGCTTAAGTGTGAACTGAATTCATAAAACCCAATAAGAAAATTCAAAAATTCTGGGTTAGAAGTTAATTTTTTTGACTGAAACGTCTGCCCTTATATTTTGTGTCGGCAATTCATCTGGTTTGATTAAAAATTCGACTATTTGGTTGAAAGTTCAATTATTATGCTAAAAATTTTGTTGGTTTATTAAGAAATAATTTTCTTGAAGGAAAATGTAACTGTACCACTTTTGGTTGAGAATTCATTACCTTTTAGAATTTTTAGAATTAATTAAAATTTATGTATTTTATTAAAAAATCATCTTTTTAGGTGGAAAATTATTCTTCTTGGTTAAAGTTTCTTCATTTTGATTAACAATGCAGCTCCTTGATTAAAAATGAATCTGTTTTTGGTCGAAGATTCAACTATTTTATTGAAAACTCGCTTTTTTTCGGTTGACTTAAACTGTTTTTGATTTCAATTAAAAATATTTTTTGGTTGAAATATCAGCTATCACATTTGCTTTGCAAATTCATTGTTTTTTTAATCAACTCCTTGGTTTAAATATGCACTACTTTGCGATTTTTTTTGGAAAAATTTATCCTTTTAGTTAAAAATGCAACTATTTGCTCGCGAATCAATTTTTTTGTCTTGAAAATTTAACTGTTTTTTAGAAAATTTGTGGTTTTGATTTGAAAATTCAACAATTTGTTAGAAAATTGAAATAGTCGGTTGGAAATTAACTTTCTTGTTAAAAATTCGTATACTTGAGTAGAAAATTAATCTTCTTGTATGAAAGTTCATCCTTTTTGGTTAAAAATTCAACTATTGGGTTGAAAATAATTCTTTTGGTTGAGGATTCAACTATTTTGTTCAAAATTCGTAATTTTTGGTTGAATTCAACTGTTTTTTATTTCAAAATAAATTTTGTTGTTGAAATATTAGTTACAACATGTTTCTTAAAGAGTTATTTTTTTTTGTCTTGTTGAAAGTTCGTCTTTTTGACTTGAAAATTCAACAATTCGGAAGAACATTGGAATTTTCGGTTGGAAATTAACTTTTTTGTTGAAAATTTGTTGTTTATTTTGTGGAAAATTAATTTTTTATGTAAAAAGTTAACTATTTTACATTTGGTTAAAAATTTATTTCTAATAAGTTAAAAATTCAACTATTTTGTCAAAAATGTCTGTTTTGATAAAAATTTCTCTATTTGGGAAGAAAATTAATCTTGCTCGCTGAAAATTCATTAGTTTGGTTCAGGCTTCAACTGTTTTGTTGAAAATTTAACTTTCTTGGTTAAATTCAATTAGTTGAAAATCTGTTGTTTTTTTTGTTGAAAATGAGGAAAATGAAGATTCAATTTTTTGTTAAAAATTTATCTTTTCAGTTGAAAATTCAACAATTTTGTAGAAAATTCATCTTTCTTGATTGAAAATTATCTATTTTGTTGCCAATTTCTAGCAGAAATTAGTTATTTTAAACACAAGACATTATATTTATATAATAACTCTGAAGTTACGATATTAACTTTTATCAAATATAACAAATAATATTCTTTCTATTCTTTTTCATATTATTTTAGATAATAGATTATATGACATACACAAATTTTGTATTAATAATTATTTTATATTTTAATTTAAAAATTACGTAAGACAAAAAAACAATAATTGTCCAAGTGTTTGCTTTCTAATACAATCAAATCACAATTAATTATTACGTTTTCAAAAAAATACACCATTGATACAAAAGTACTCAAAATAATAATTAAAACCTTATTATAAGTAGAAAATTAAAGAGTGTACAGACTTGGTCAAATGTTTAAATGGGTTTAAATTTTATTTTTAGTTCACAATTTCGAATTCTGAAGAGAAAATTCTATTTAAAAAGAAATTATTTCAAAACAAAAAGCGCGGGAGGGCTTTTTAAATTCGAAATATTAAAAATATTACGTGTTATTGTGTACAACTTTGTCCGAATAAAAGTTTTCAATTGCATGAAATTTAAATATACTAAGACCTAGCGTTCACGTTTTTAATTTGAAAAAATCTTAACTGAGTGAATAGATTCACAAAATAATAATTGAAAGTTTCCTTCTGAATAAAACAAACAAGAACAAGAAACTTCAAAGCTTTTTTCGAAAATTAAAAATTTTGTAAATGGAACAATTAAAGTGACGTTCAAAATTTAAACTTAGCGCTTTAAAAATATAACGATTTAAGATTTTCTATTTGAAACAATTTAGTTTTAAATTTCTATGTTTTTATATTTTGATTTAAAATTGTTCATTCTAGATGAACCCTCAAATATTCTAAAATTTAAAAAAATGTTTTTTTATTTTAATTAGAGCATTTCAAATTAAATGTGCTAAAAATGGAAAATTTTAGACAAAAACAATACATGAATAGGATTTGAAATTGAATAAAAGCCAATTATCATTAACCAGATTCAGAATCGTCTTGTTAAATCAATTATTAATGTTTAATTTTTAATATTCGAACTATATTTCTATCTTTGAAATCGCTAATCAATTTATATTTAGAGCTGATCAACTTAGAATGTTTTTATGACAAATTACAAATTTGAAACGCTTCTAATTATTCATTATTTGAATTCACCAAACTGCATTTTAAAATTCATTAAATTGAAAATACACGCTTACAAATGAAGACTTGAAATTCAAAAATGTTAAAGCAAAAGAGTTTAAAATTACGTATTATGAACTGAATGATTCCATAATTGAAAAAATTAACAGTGGACTTGATATTAACAAAAAATTGGAGATTGAATTTATTTTAAATCGCAATTATATCACATGATATGTATGCAATTTGCAATATTTCAAGATATTTGATGGATTTTTTTCCCTAACAATTAGTGAAATTGTTGTTTGAAAAGTAATTCACTGTCATTTCCCGACCCATCGGCCAGCCTAAAAATATTTTTCAAATCGAATTTACGGCATGAAGAATTGTGTTTTACACACGAAATACTCTAAAATTCTTTGCGATTGAGCCTTGGGTGCCTATTGGACATTCCGCGCTTTCTTCTGGGGTCAATTCTGTGGACGCGTGGCTGTACATGTTATATTTCGCCCGTTTTCCCCTTGGAGTGAAATGAAAATATATTCCACGAAAAATCTGTTGGTTGCGAATATTGGTTTTCTTAAAGAGTGCAAAGATGTCATCATCGGGGGTTGATAATACAATTTGCTCTCCGGCTGGTATGGGGAATGGGATACTATTTTTGTCTTTTATTACAAGTGGTATATCGGGAGGAAAAGTATATCTTCGAAGTTCGAACATCCGGGATGGATTCTTGCATGAAATCAGTCGAACAAATTTAAGTTCTTCAGGTGGAAATCCAAGTATGAGAGAGGAAGGCTTCCTGGCAGGAGGAGACCTGGACCTGGCACGAAGAGGCGGTTCGGCAGATGAAGGAGACTTGGCAGAAGATCGACGTCTGGCAGGAGGAAGAAGTCTTTCAGGAGAATGTCTGGCAGGAGAAAAAGCAGAAGGTCTGGAACGAGGGACACCAGGAATAGGTTCGCCATTAGGCAAACATTCGAACTGTGTACTCAATTCTGCAACAAGAAACAAAGGATTAATTTTTTCTTAAAGTACACAATCGTATTTTCGTATATCACGAGTTGTGAATCTGGTTGTAATTGTCAAAATAGTTTTCCACGTGGAGTTTCTCGTGGAGTTCGACGTGCATTTTTTTTAGTTGAAAATTAAACTACTTGTTTGAAAATTTATATATTCCGTTAAAAATCGGACTCTTTAGTGTAAAAAATCAATTTTCGTGTTTCAAAAGTCACCTTTTTGTTGAAGATTCATCATTTCAGTTCCACATTGTTTTTTTGTAACGAATTTTACCTATTTTTTATTTAAAATCAAAATAGTTTTTGATGCAAATAGCAACTATCACATTTTTGGTTGAGGATTGGAGGGTTGCAGAACAGAACTAGATAACCAACATTTTTGCTGAAAATGGGCCTTTTTATAAAAAATTATTAAAAAATCAAATGCTTGTATCAAGAGGATTTGATCGAAATCTCATTCCTAATATAATGATTTAAAGTCAGATAACTGACACTCTGTATTTGTCTCCCATCTTCTTATTTTTCAATTTCCTAACATCTAGCCTTTTTTTAAACCTTTTTCTGACAATGTTTCTCTTTCTAAAAGTTTTTAAATACATTAAAATAATAAAATTACTTCTTTTTTAGATAAAACTCCATTGAATGAAACTATCTGTGAGCCAAGTCTGTTCCAGTTTTAGGTTTTTGTCACTTTGAGATTGTAAGCATCCAAATTCTATTTCTCGGATCTGGATAACTTATTTTAATCATACTTTTTTGGCTTCAATTCAGAAACACTTCAGCTCAAAAGAAAAATTTTGTTTTATCTTTAAATGGTGATTTCGATTTAAAGAGAATGTTATTTCGCTCTCCGGAAAAATTCTGATTTTGTTGGTTATCTGGTACTGTACTGCAAATCTTTAATTCATGTTTTTTGTTGAAATTATTCAACTTCTTGAATAAAAGATCAACTTCTTTGTTGTAAGTTAATTTTGTTGCTTGATGATTTATCATTTCAGTTTTAAAATCTAACTATTTAGTTGAAATCTTAACTATTCAGTTTCAAATTCTTCTTTTTTTTGGTTGAACATTAATTTTTTAAGTGAAAATTTGATTATTCCATTCCTGGTTGAAAATTGATATTCGTTTGTTGAAGACTTAACTACTTGGATACACATTTGTCTTTTATGGTTAAAGATTATTATTTTTAACTGAAAATTTAACTATCCCATTCTTGGTTGAAAGTTAATTTTTATGGGTGAAAATTAAATTTTTTTAGTTGAAAATTCAAATATTTGGTTGAAAATTCAACTACTTGGTCAAAACATCAGCACCCTTATAAAAAATATATTTTTTTGGTTGATGGTTCATCTCCCACTTTTGTAACAATTAGAGCAAGATTTCAATATTTTCAGTGTACCGCTTTGACTCATAACGTACTTATGTAAATATATAAATAAATGAGTTGTCACAAATAAATAAATGCATGCTAATAAATAAAAAAAAATTTATAATGTAAAAGGGACTAGTTGTATGAAGACTTTATGCCAGATAATTCACTGAAATCTGTATGTCCCAACCTGATAGTTTCGCCTGAGATGTTCCTGAGATTTCCTTTCGGTAGGGTTTAGGAATTTAAGGAAACTATTTTTAGTTTTCCGATACCGGTTCTTAATGTTAACACAAATTTATTGCTGCTTTAAAAATTATTGAATTTCTTTTTTCAGCAACCTAATTTCGTAAATTTCAGTTACTTGAGTATCCTAAATACATCGGAATTTTCCGAACATTTCTAACAGTATAACATATCTATAATTTCAATTCAATTTTTGTTCTGAATTTTATTATTATATTTACCAATAGAATCGAGGATAACGGCCAAGGATAAGACCAGAGTCCAGACAATCCTCATATTTTCTAATTATAGGAGACACCGATTAATGTATTAATAATAATGAAAAATTCAAATCAAAACGTATGTAATGAATACTCTGCTGCTTCATCGGCTTATAAAATCTATACTACAGGCCTTATCTCTTAGATTAAATGCTTGGAAAGCCCGTCAAGCTTGTCCTTCGAAGATATTTATATTTGATAAAATTCAGTTTCAAGGAAAAAAATTTTGTTACGTAGGTATACATTTAGGAAAAATTTATCAATTCAAGACCGAATCTTGAATCATTTCAAGAGTCGTGGAATTTTTGACCGAACTTCCATCCACCTGATCACCTCCCAAAATAACTTTTTCGCTCGGCGCAATTTGGTCTAAACAAATTATTATTATTATAGATTAGCAGTTCGAACTCGAAAGTTCATTGCCTCATCTACCCGAGACCGCCACACATCTCTGTCTTGTGCATTCTCCATCCAGTTTAAGTAATCATGTCCTAGTTCTTTCAGATCATCCCTTACATTTTTCTCCCATCTGTTTCTCGGTCTGCCTAGGGGTCTCTTACCAGTCGGTCTTCCTCTTAAAACTTGCGCCACTGTTCTTTCATTGCCCATTCTTGCTACATGCCCCGCCCATCTTAATTTACGCGCTTTCATTACTCTATTAATATTTGCTGACCCGTAGAGAGCGTGCAGCTCATCATTATGCAGTTTTCTCCACTCGCCGGTCTCTTCGTCCCTTTTTGGACCATAGATTTTTCTAAGCACTTTATTTTTGAAAACTGTAAACCTATTCTCTTCTCCTTTCGTCAGCGCCCACGTTTCACACCCGTACATGACGACCGGCATTATTATCGTTTTGTAAATTCTTACTTTGATGTTTCTAGATAGCGATCGCGATTTTAGTAGCGTGTTTGCTGCATAATAGCACCCATTGCCAGCGTGTAGCCGCGCATTGATTTCCGTTTTAATCTTATTTTCGCTAGTTATAATAGACTCGAGGTATTTAAACTCGTTAACCCTTTCGAATTTCATATTTCCGGCCATTAGATCCCCGTCTTGATTACTTTGTCCGGATCTGACGACGGTCATATATTTTGTCTTCGATTCGCTAACTTCCAAGCCAATCTCTTTGGCTTTTGCGATCAAGATTTCTGCATTTTTAGCTACCGTTTATTTATCATCCCCTAGTAAGTCGAGATCATCCGCATATCCAAGAATTTGTATTACCCCATTGAGGGTAGCACCGGTCGGATTCGCCTGCACTTGCCTAACCACGTATTCTAAAACTAAGTTAAAAAGGACGCACGAAAGTGCATCGCCCTGTTTCAGGCCATCGCGGATCGAAAACTCTTCAGATAAACTACCGTTTACGCGTATTCTACCCTTACTGCCGCTTAAGCAAATTTCGATAAGTCTAACCAATTTTCTTGGCACACCCAAGAACTCTAGGATACAGTACATTCGCGCGCGTATAATAGAGTCGTAAGCTTTTTTAAAATCGATAAATAGCTGATGTACTGCTTCATTAAACTCCCATTTCTTTTCTAACAGTTGTCTAATTGTAAACATTTGATCGCTTGTAGATCGGTTTCGGCGGAATCCACACTGGTAATCCCCAATGATTTCCTCGGCAAAAGGAGTTAGTCTACTTAGGATAACATTAGACAGGATCTTGTAGCACGAAGGCACAAGTGAAATTCCCCGATAGTTGTTACAGTTAGTTTTATCGCCTTTTTTAAAGATGGGAATAATGATAGAGGTATTCCATTCTTCCGGCATGCGTTCTGTTTTCCAAACTGCGCGTATCAATTAACAAATTTGCCTTGTGAGGCAAGGGCCTCCATTTTTTATCAGTTCTGACGGTAGGTCATCGATGCCCGCGGCTTTGTTATTTTTCAACTTCTTTATGGCCATTTCTATTTCTATATCAGTAGGATCGTTAATTAATAGATCAGCAGTGTGGATTTCGCCGAGATTACCTTCAACGGGGGCTTCGCGTACATTTAATAGTTTATCGAAATAATCTTTCCATAAATTCAGTCTCTCTGTCGCATCGGCTACTAGATTGCCATTTTCGTCCCTCATTACTTCCGTTCTACTTTGAAAGCCTTTCCTTATAAAATTGATTCCCCTGTACATCTCACGCGGGTTATTTTGTTTATTATGCGCTTCTATTGCTAGTATTTTATTCTTTTCCCACTCCCTTTTCTTGGATCTATAGAGCCTATTTGTACTTTTGCTAATCTCGAGATATTTCTTATGTGTTTGATCGCACTTATTTTGTAAACTACTTAGTCTGGCCTTCCGACGTTTCTCAAACCAGAGTTTGCACTCTTCGTCAAACCATGGTTTGCTTTTGGTTACTTTCTTAAAACCTATCGTAAGTTTCGCGGCTGCCTTTATCGCCTTTTTCGTATTGCTCCACAGGGTTTCCGGGTCCTCCTCGTGATTATTGTTATCGTCTCTCTGTTCTTGGAGAGCGTCGAAACTATGAGAAATCTCAACTTGGTAATTTAATGTTTCTGTTGCTGTTTTGAACTTATCTATATTGAAACGAACTGTTGGCTCTGTGCGGCTTGTTTTCTTACTTAACGCTAGCCTAGATCTTAGTTTTACTATCACGAGAAAATGGTCTGAATTTAAATCCGCTCCCCTATACGATCTTATATCGAGAATGTTTGTATGACGTCTTCTGTCTATTAGAACGTGATCAATCTGATTGTGAGTATTACCATCTGGTGATGTCCAGGTGGCCTTATGTATATTTTTATGCTTGAAATATGTGCTTTTGACAACGAGGTTCTTTGAAGCTGCAAAGTTTATTACTCTGGTTCCATTATCATTACTGACGTCATGCAAACTTTCTGATCCTATTGTAGGCCTATACATTGGTTCTTTTCCAATTTTCGCGTTGAAATCCCCCAATACTATTTTTGCGTCAAACGTTGAGAACTTGTCAAAAACCTGCTCGATAGTTTCATAAAAAAGATCTTTAGTGTCTTCGTCTTTGTCCTCGGTGGGGCAGTGCACATTGATTAATACGTGTTTGCTGAAATTACCCTTTAGTACAATGTATGATAACCGGTCATTAATGAATTGCATGTCGATAAGTGCTTGCGAAATTCGTTTATTAATAAGAAAACCAGTCCCCAGTCTTTGCCCCTTAGCTCCTCCCCAGTGCAAAGTATAGTTATCCCTAGAAATTGACGCGAAATCGCCCGACCAGCAGGTTTCTTGAAGTGCTATTAAGTCAGTTTTGTATTCAATTGCTATCTTAATGAGTTCGCTAAATCGGCCAGTATTTAGACTACGCGCGTTTAGAGTTCCCACCCTTAGATCTTTAACTGTAGTTTTTTGTTTTTGCAAGTAACCCATGGTAGTTTCAAGATAATCCGCACGTTAGGATCCTATTCCGATCGTAGGTGAGTCCACTGTCCCAGGAGTGATAACCCCCATACCTCCCTAGGTCTAAGTATGGGAGCTTTCCGACTCTGACAAGGACCATGTCAACTTGTCGTCAGACACATTACAGTTTCATCCTCGTACCCTAACGTCCCCCTGCAAGGCAGCGCGCCTACTGGCATCAATACCCCTTTGGCCCTATGCAGGCGAATCATTCCACACATCCCTTGCGGGCAGTGTCATCGCTGCAGTGTCCAATGGGCAGCAGGATTTTTCCCTTACAAGATTTTTAGTTTTGGTCTAAACAAATAGTAATGAGAAAATTAATTACAATAATATTTCCCTAATTCTCAATTTTTCTTCATTTAATAATGTTTATTAGTGATGAGAAAAGAAATTAGTAGTTCGTATTATAATATGCAAATCTGAGGTCAGACATGACCGTCATAATATTCAAACTAATGCAGGGATGTAACAGCCCGAAGACCCGAACACTGGCCCAAAAGTTCAATGAAAACATTTTCTTAAATTTTTTGTCATTTCCGGTAGCTTTGGCGTTAATTGATTGTAGCTCACCATAAATTACTTGAATGTTCTGAACATTTGAAAAATTTTCAAATTAAACCAAAATGCTCTCAAAAGAGGGTAAATAAGGTAATTTTTCCTAAAAATGGGCAATAAATAGAAGAATAAATTCTGTATAACACTAATGCTGATACATTTTCAACTCAATATGAAAAGCTTTAAATTATCAAGATTTCATGTCGATATATGTTACATTTTCAACACAATCGTTGAATTTCTAATGAGCAAAGATTTTCTATCAAAAGAAATAAATTTTTAACCCAAAAAAAAGAATTTTCAACCAAATTTTTGAACTTTTAGCAAAAAAATTCATTTTTAACTAACCAGTGTCATTAAGAACCAAATAGTTGAACTTTTAAGCAGAAGATACGAAAACCAAATAGCACAATTTTCAACCCAAGAGATGACTTTCTTTGAAGACAGTAGAATTAAAAAAAAAAATTAATTCTCAAGAAAAAAAATATGACTGGTCTACCATAAAACATGAATTTTCAATTTAAAATTACGAATTTTCCACTAAAAAGTTGAATTTTCGATAAAAAAAATTGACTTAATTGAATAGTTGAATTTTCAACAAAATAATTTGCTCAAAAGTTTGAGCGCGCCTAGGGTGCGCGTCTTTCGGATCCCGCACTCGATAATATTTGGTGATTGTGAATTCTCTTTTGTTAAAGCTCCTTGAGATTTAACGAATACATTCTCATCACGCATCTCGTGCTTCGCACTCGATTTTGTCCACAGTGCGAACTTTTCTACATAACTGCAACTCTATTATATCAAATGAATATTATATTTATTTCTGTACCTCTTTCTGGGAGTGCTTATTCAGATATTGCAAAATAATGTACAAACTTTATTTTGTATGATTACTTTAATATTTGTTCCTTATTTTGCACTAATTTTTTTTCTCAGCTACCCTGAAAAATGTCCTTATTTAATAAATTTATATTAATTAACAATTATATTAACTAACATTTTATTACACTTTGTGTCATTCTTCCAAAAATTTAATTTGTTTATCTTCAATGTTATTTTTTACGATTTAAACAAAAACTACGCATCATGTCGAAATATGATTAAACGACAATTTGTAGATATTGTTTGAGTGAACAACTTTTGTTTGTTAATTTTTTTGTACCTTGCGTTGTTTTTCCAAAAATTAAATTTTTTTTGTTAATGTTATTTTTTACCGTTGAAACAAAAACTATGTGTCCTATGGAAAAATTATTGATAACAAATTTGTTGCTCTTTTTTGGTTGAGCAACTTTTGTCTATTAATTATTTTTATAGCTTGTATCGTTTGTCAAAAAAAAAAATTTTTTATTCTTATTTTTATTGTTTATGATTAAAACAAAAACTACTTGTTTCGTAAAAAAATGATAAACAAATTTATAGATTTTTGTTGGGTCTGAAACTTTTGTTTATTAATTTTGTTTCGTGCCTTGCGTCGTTTTTCCAAAAATTTGATTTTTTTATTTCGAATGTTATTTTCCACGATCGAAACAAAAACTGCGCATCCTATCAAAAAATTATTCATAACAAATTTGTAGCTCTTTTTTGGGTGGACAACTTTTGTCTATTTATTTTTTTTTAGCTTGTGTCGTTTGTTCAAAAATTCAATTGTTTTATTTTTAATATTAATTTTTATGAATAAAACAAGAACTACGCGTCCTGTAAAAAAATAATAAACAAAAATTTGCAGATCTTTTTTGGGTGGATAATTTTTGTACCATCATCATTCTTCGTGTCTTGCATAGTTTGAACACAAAATGAAATTTTTTATTTTTTTGTAATGTTTTGAGGGGTCAAAATTTGAATTTTCGATTTTTGAAGAAAATTCAATAAGTTACGATAATCTTGTAAGGCTTTCAAAAAGCGACATTTTTCTCTTCCGGACTTTTTTTCATATCGTGTTTGGCTTAAAATTTTCATTTTTTTTTTTTTTTTTGAATTTTGAAAATGCTATAACACTGATAATTTTTTTTAACCGACAAAAGGCGTGAGAATGAATTGTTCCACTTTTCGAGTACTACAGAAGACAGACAGACACCTTCGTAAAAATAGTTTTTTCTGACTCAGAAGGTCTCAAAACGTGGAGATTTGATGAAAACCGACTAAGTCAAATTTGACATAAAACCAGTATCCTCTCATTAGGATGAGAATGTAAAAATCTGCTCAGATTTTTTTTTGCTCATAATCTAAGGACTCACACTACCCCAAGTCCCGGAATTTTTGTGTGTAGATGTATATCTTCATCAGGAATTCTCGAAAATCGCTGAAGATGAGCTAATCATGGCCTAATGATCTCAAAATTCAATTGCAATTTGTAATAATGATTACCATAGTGAAATTCGTCTTTCAATACCAAATCCAACGATATGAAAAAGTCATTTAGGATCGAAATGAAATTGTACAGTTTCTTCATCAGGACGGCCGAGTTGAAAGTGTTGAGACTTTTGCAAATCGATCAGAATAAAAGAGAAGGAGTTGAATCTAACTTTTCCCGGTTTTCCGTTCAATCACTCCGCCATAGTGTTATTCCGAATGCAATCTTTTGAAAAAGCTAAACAATTGCAGCGAGTAAAGGAGAACTTTACGACTGAGTATCTCGTGAGTTGTGGCGGAACTGTGTTATAAACCTAACACCTCTCTGAGGAGACAGCGCTCCAACTCTCAAAAGAGTTGCTTGTTGAAGGACATCAACAAACCTTATTTCCTCTTTTGAAAGAAATTTAATGAAATGTTGTCGAGCAATCACTCCACATTGAAGTATTATTGAAAATTTACTATACTGAGTCATTTATTTCAGTAGTACTCTTCACCCTTTTCCGTTATTTTTACTTAAAGGGGTCGTCTGGTGTAGAGGGCTGAAAATGAGAGTGATTTTGTTAGATGATTTGAAAGACGAGGCAACAATGGATCTTTTAGACACTTCCAGAATTTATTGGTCCACAAAAAAAAATTTGTTTAGTTTCGCTAAGCCGCATACATTGGCGGTACAAGGGCGGATGTCCAACCATCTCCGCTTCGAGAAGCAAAACGGCGGGCATGATAACTCTCGAAAAAATGATCTGAAATCAAAAGACCAAAAATATTTTGAAAGATGAGACTCGTAGCTACTATGTGGACTAAAAAAAGAAAAAAAATTGGACATTGTTAAACAAATGTAGACAAAAAGCGGAGAGTGTCATGTTTGTCCCTAAAATTTGCTCTTTTTTGTTTAAACAAAGCATGAACTTTTTTTCAGTATGGATGAGTTCACCGAGGAATGACACTTATTAACTGGTTGAATACGCAAGAACAACTCTTGATTTGATTGAAGTCAAGATTTGATTGGTTTTGAGTTATCTTATCTTATCTCCTAACGAGCTAGCCTAAGCAAGGTTACGCATGGAAAATAAATATCCAGGAGGCTTTTCTTTAGACCCAACACTAGCGTTAGAGCGAGAAAGAAAACTCATCACCTTCATAGTTATTTATAAAATCGATTAAATAAAAATTGTTAATGGTTTATTTGTTGGGTTTAGAAAGTCTGAAGGGTATCAGAATGACATACTTCAGACCAGAAAAACACCTCGATGATGTTAAGAAAATCCTTTATTGTCGACGCTTTGAGAGACAAATGCTCTCACCAGGAAACAAAAATCCAAAGTAAAAAAATAAGTTATCAGTGCCATTAAAAAGCTATTATGTCCCAGTTGAAAGAAGTTATACACTAAAAATTCTCTTCTCCAATTAGTTTTGTAGTTGTCGATATTGAACATTTGACCATGTTGAAATGTAGTGAATTCCACCAGTAAAATATGAATTAGCGATGTTGAAAATCTACATGAAGCGGAACACTTCTTTAGTCTCCTCTTTCAAAATAAAATTCTTTTGATGTATATTTTGTTAATCAATTTTTTAATGTGTCCTTCATAATGGACTTCACTATACTTCAACATCGTATTTTACTGCATCAACAACTACAGAACTAACTCAAAGGGAAAATTTTCAGAGTATACATTTTTCCAAATGCGACATAATCGCTTTTTGACGGTATTAAGGACTTATTTTTTGACTTTTGATTTTTTGAATTTTGATTTTTCGTCTTTGGATTTCTTTTCCTGATGAGATGAGCTTTTGTGTCTCGAAACGACGACAATAAAGAATTTTCTTAACATCATCCAGGTCTTTTTACTAAAACATCTATTAATAAAATTAATTGTTGGAAATGTTCAAGTTTAATTGCTTAATTTGTCGCTTTAACCGTTTTCGATTTGGAAATTGTTAATTATAGTTGAATTTATTTTATATATAAAGGGTCCTGTGGCATAAGAGCGTAAGTACCGAATTTCGGAAATGCGTTTTATTGGCTTGAACTAACTGTTATGACCTAACCAAGGGGAAATAGCTCCTAAAATGCGGTCCAGCGTAGGTGGATTACTCTGGATTATATCGAATTGCCCTGGATTACTTCTATATTAGGGTGTTTCACCAATTTTGTTTCTTTTTTTGCGGCGGCCGTTGCACAGAAAAAACAGAAGATAAACTTTACATCGATTTCCGACAAAAGATTCTTTGCAACAAAAATTAACGTCAAAGGATAAACTTTACACAAATATCGGTTAAACTTTCTTTTCTTTTTCCATGACAAACACATGTATTTTGAAAGACGCGAAGTTGGCTAAACAAAACGTTATCGCTCTAAAAAATTTGCTGCAACAAATTTTATTCTTAGTTTTTTCTGTGGGCGACAGTTTGTTTCTTTGGGCGAGAAAATGCTTTCCTAATTTTTTCAGATTGTTTGAAATTTTTTAAAGGTTGCGAGCACCAAAATTACGTAAGAATGGAAATTTACGTAGTTTGTGACCTTTTAAGAAAATACCTACATATTAGTTTTAGAGAAATATCTTGAAAATAAAAATTGTAGCTAATACAAAGGAGAAAACTTTCATTCTATGTCCTATTGAAAAAAATTATTTGGCGCTGGTGAAAGTCATAAACACAGAAAAAACAGAAGGTGTTCAGATTTACCCACCACATGGGAAATGGTTACCATGTCAACTCCATTGAATCTTGTTTTGTTTCGATGCGAAAAAATTCAACTTTATCTACTTGAAAATGACCCGCAACAAAAATTCACTTCTGTTTTTTTTTTTTTTTTGCGAATATATGATTTTTTTAAGAACACACAAATATCAGAATTATACCCCTACACATTTTTGGTAAGGATTGTCAAAATTCTGGGACCTTCTCTCCATACCACCGGAAAAAATATTTACAAACAAAATTTTCCTTTAACATGACTTCAATGGTTTCTTTATCACTAAAATTTAATAACATAGCAATATATCTATACTTTTCTTATTAAGAAAAATCGTATATACTAAATGGTTGGACGATAATCCTGAAATAGATGTTAACTCAGTTTTTTCTCACTATTCTTATAAATATTCGACAAATCAATCATAATAATTGCTGTGGTATACATTTAAACTTTTACTAATTAAGCACATTATACAATATTGAAAACCATAATATCAATGAATGTTTTTTGCGAATAAAAAAAAATGATTTCATATTACATAAATTATACTTTCTTGTTTCTATTTTCATATGTATATTGCCATTTCATCAAATTTAAGTGATGGCGAAGCCATTAAAAGTATTATCAAACACATTTTTTTTCAATATTTTTTCTGGTGCTTTGACATTTTTCATCACATCTCTATTATATATTCTTTCCCTATTGTATGCGGAAGAATCCAGAATTTTGACAATCCTTAAAAAAAATGTTTAGGGGTACTTTTTATGACTTTCAACGGCGTCAAATAATTTTTTTCCATCCAGACATCAAATGAGGGTTTTCTTCTTCGTATAAACCACAATAATCAATAATGAGAGATTTCGTAAAAACCGATATATATTTTTTTTTAAACCGAAAACTACGAAAATCTTATTTTTTACGTAAATTTGCTTTGATTTTAGTATTTTCTCACCCAGAGAAACAAACTATGGCAATATAATCGCCGAAAAATAAAAACAAGTTTTTTGTTAACCACCCTACTCTATATTATTACTTTTTAACAAAATTATTGAGTTTTCAAAAAAATAGATTAAGTTTTAACCAAATAATTTAATTTCCAACAAAAAACAGGAATTTTCAAACGAAGAAGACGAATTTTCAACGAAATACATGAATTTTTGAAAAAGTAGTTAAATTTACAACTAAAAGAGATTAATTTTTCACCAAAAATGAAATAGTTGAATTTGCAGTAAGAAAATTAATTAAAATTTTCCTTTTGCAACAAACTAGTTAAATTTTTTACCAGAGATGAATTTTAAACACAAATGATGAATCTTCAAATGGAATAGTTAATATTTCAGTTATTATCTCAATTTTCGAAAAAACAACGATTTTTCAACAAAATAAATACGTTTTCAACAAAATAGATGAATTTTCAACTAAAATGACGAATCTTGAACCCAAAAATGACATTTTAACAAAATTGTTGAAATGTCAACAAAATATATGATCTTTTAACCAAATAGTTGAATTTTCAACTAAAAACGATAAATTTACAATAAAAGAATTATATAGTTAAATTTTCAGCTAAAAAAAATTATTTCCGATTGAAAAAAAACGAATTTCCAACACCATACATGAATTTTTGAAGAAGTATTTAAATTTTCGACTAAAAAAAATAAATTTTCAATCAAGAAGTTGAAATTTCAACTAAAAAATATCAAATTTCCACCAAAAATGAAATAGTTAAATTTTCAATATGAAAATTAATTAGAAAAAAAAGAAGAATTTTCATCAAACTAGTTATATTTTCAACCAAAGAGATAAATTTTTTACTCAAATGATGAATCTTTGACTGGAATAGTTAATATTTCAGTTAATAACGAAAATCTGAACAAAAAGCAACCATTTTTCAACAAAATAGTTAATTTTTCAACCAAAGATATGAAATTTGATTTAAATGAACAATCTTCAACCAAAAAATAACTTTTTAATAAAATTGATGAAATTTCAACAGAAAAATATCAATTTTTCACCAAAAATAGAATAGTTAAATTTTCAATATAAAAATTAATTTTGAACGAAAAAAAAGAATTTTCAACAAACTAGTTATATTTGCGAGCAAAGAGATACATTTTTTATTCAAATGATGAATCTTCAACTGAAATAGTTAAAATTTCAGTTAATAACTAAATTCTGAACAAAAAGCAACCATTTTTTAACAAAATAGTTAATTTTTTAACCAAAGGTATGAAATTTGAATTCAAATGGAGAACCTTCAACCAAAAAAAAAAGACTTTTTCATAAAATTGTTGAAATTTCAACTAAAAAATGTCAATTTTTTACCAAAAATAGAATAGTTAAATTTTCAATATAAAAATCAATTTCAAACAAACAAAAAAAAATAATTTTCAACAAACTAGTTACATTTTCAACCAAATAGATACATTTTTCACGCAAGTGATGAATCTTGAACTAGAATAGTTAATATTTCAGTTAATAACTAAATTTTGAACAAAAATAAACTATTTTTCAACAAAATAGTTAAATTTTCAACCATAGGTATGAAATTTGAATTAAAATGAAGAATCTTCACCAAAAATTGACTTTTTAATGAAATTGTTGAAATTTCAACTAAAAAATATCAATTTTCCATTAAAAATAGAATAGTTAAATTTTCAATATAAAAATTAATTTTAAACGAAAAAAAAGAATTTTCAATAAACTAGTTATATTTTCGAACAAAGAGATGAATTTTTTACTCAAGTGATGAATCTTGAACTGGAATAGGTAATATTTCAGTTAATAACTAAATTTTGAACAAAAATAAACTATTTTTCAACAAAATAGTTAACATTTCAACAAAAGAGATGATTTTTTAATTAAAATAAAGAATCTTTAACCAAAAAATGACTTTTTAACAAAATTGTTAAATTCTCAAGAAAATAGATCAACTTTAAACTAAATAGTTAAATTTTCAGTTAAAAAGTTTATTTTCAACAAAAAAGAACAAATTTTCAACAAAATATTTTTTGTTTACCAAAATAATCTAATTTTGATAAAAAAGATGTCTTTCCTGACAAGAATTTTTATTTTTTACCAAAAAAACGAAGTTTCAACAAAATGCATGAATTTTAAACTAAGAAAGACAAATTTTCACCAAAAATGAAATAGTTAAATTTTCAGTTCAAAAATTAATTTTCATCTAAAAAAGAACGAATTTTTAAGCCTATTTTTCAACGAATAGGCTCAATTTTGTGAAGAATAAAACCAAGAATACATTTTCAATAGCTCAATTCATTTATGAATGTTGTTTAAATAATGACCAATTGTTCTAAATTTGAAGAGTGTTATAGAAAAGAATCATCGCAAAGAAATCCTTGGCTGAGTTTTAAACGAAAATTAAGCGTATTCGTTGAAAACTAGCCAAACTCTAAATTTTTTTATAAATATTGTTTGAATAATTATTAATAATTGTCAATTTGAAAATTGCTATAGCAACGAATCATCGGAAGGACATTCTCAGTTGATTTTGTGAACAAAAATTTATCCTAGTCGTTCGGAAATAGCCAGAATCTAAATTTGTTCATGAAATTTTTTAAAATAATAATTCATTCTTGTAAATTTGCAAAGTATCGTCGCAAAAATTTTCTAGAAAGATATTCCTTCTCGATTCCGTGAAAAAATCGAAACTTTGAATTTGTTTATGAAAATTGATTAAGAAATTAATAATTCTTGAGAATTTGCAAAGCATCATAGCAAGGAATTATTGTAAACACATTCTTGGTTTGGTCCTTTTTGAAAGAAGACCATTTTTGTTTTTCAAAAATTATAATATGTGGAATTTGGATACATGTTGGTGGTGCAAATTGCTCTAAACTTGATAATTTGTTATTTAATTATATATCTTTGTTCACTTTAAAGTAACAGAGATTATTATTTAAAAATTTATGTAACAAATGAAGCTTATTAATATACCTATATTATTCAATTTTTTCTGCTATTTGAAACCCAGAAATTCAGTTTGGCAACTAAGTACTTGAATAAAATAAAAAATTAGCGGCGTGCATATCGACAAGCTTGATTTTTAAAATAATTTTTTTAATGATGGTCCCTGTCACTTTAGAATGTAGAAAATTATAAAATTAATGAAAAAACTTTGGAAACTTTGAAGCAACATTCACGATCAGCTTGTATACAAATTCTACATATAATAATTTTTTAAAAACAAAAATGTTTTTTTTTCATAAAGGGCTGAGGTGATGATTTTAAATTGGTTTTTATGTCTGTAGGTAGTCAATATTCTTAAAATTCTCATAGTTAATTCGGTTTTAGCATTTGCATAAAAATAGTAAATTAATATTTCTGAAGAGCTGTTTTCTCAAATCATGAAGTTATACAAAAATGTTTTCAATTTTACTGATTTAACAAAGTAGAATTTTTTCCAGACTTTCCTGAACATTTCGAACTTTTGTAGTTAATTTTCAAACTTCTACGCTAACGTTCCTATAGTTAACTTTAGTTTTAATAAATTGAAGAACATTGTATTTTATTAAAATAGTTGTCTCATTTTTGTTAAGCTTATTTCACTGTATAAAGAAAGAAATTGTTGTACGTTCCGAATTCAGTTCGATCTATTTTCATCCGTGAAAGTCGCCAGGGGTGATGTCCAATTCAATTACCCATTTGAGTCAACATCACTAAAGTTTACCATTGAATTTCGGACATTCCAGTTCTCGTCCTTCTAAACTCGATTTTCGGGATCAATTTTTGCCGACAAATATTTCGGACCAATCAGGATTCTTTGTGACTGGATTTAATTTAGTTTCGGAATTTCTATAATATATATGATACTTGCCTAATAAATCTAAATAAAGAATATTTCTTAAATGTTCACAATGATAAAATTATATTTTGAAATTATAAAAATAATCCTTTTCTTCAGATAATATAATATTAACTGTTTCTGCATTTTCCTAAACAGGAACAGAAATTTCAGCAATGGTAACTGCATAAAAATTCTGTCACAATTTAGTAATTTTCAGTTGCTGAAAATAAAAAATTCAAGGGATTACAAATTTGTTTCGGTTCAATAATATTAATATGAAATATGTACATAGTCTATATTTGTCCTGACAATATATATAGTACGAAAATTCATATTAAAATTAATGAACCAACGATATAACATATCTAGCCAATAGGACGTCATTTGACGTGAGCAGCGGACTCACCATTAAACAGCGGACTCCCCATTACACAGCGGACTCACCATTTAATTTAGATAAACGTTAATTTTTTACCCTGCTGGCCTTAAAAAATTGACTTGCTTACACTTCCATTTTTACAGAATTTTCTTATAACTAACCCTTAAAACTAACATCCTTCCACACCTTATCTCTAACGCCGCTCGCTCTTATCGCATTGCCTTCCTCGCTTCGCCTCGCCTCGCACGCATGTCCCTACTTTCTTGCTTTGCCTCGCATTACCAAACTCTGCCTCCGCGGCTAATCCCTAATACTTATCTACTATTTGCAATATTTACATTTACTTATATTTACTTCCTCCTCTATTTACAATCTTTCCTTCTCCATTCCTCTTCCTTCTCTTCTTCTCTATCTTACCCAAGACTCCCTTCACCCATGCTACTGCCCATTTGTCCCCCCTTTCATGCATCAATACCACCATGCTCATCCCACTCCTTTCCACCTCTACGCACTCCTCCAACTAGTGCTCCACTCTTGCCTCCCCCTTCCAACATAGTTCACACATCCTCTTTTCCCTAGCGAGCCAGAACCCCGGATTAATGACCAATTTACGCAGCTGCTGCTAGTCACTTGCGGTCCTGATGTACGTTTTCAGAAGTTCATTTACGAGGCAGATAATCGCAGTATCTTGTAACTTTTTTGTTGCAAAGATAATTCGCTCATTGCCCAAACTTCTAGGTCTACTCGCGATTTCAACACTTTTTTCAGTTTCTTCTTCACGGGCAAATTTCCAATGATTTTCATGCTTGAGATCATTTAATATCGGAAAAAATAGGTTTACTGCATTGTATTAATTTAACACAACCTTTTAAAGTGCATTGCCGCCCATGACCACAACCACCATGCTTTGTCCGCTTCGAACGCGATCGAGAAGCGAGGAGTGCGCAGTTAGCAACTGCGCACTCCTCGCTCCTTTCCTTTCGGTCACGATAAGTTATATTTCTTCATGCATTTAGGAATTTTCGGAAACTATTAGTACTTTTCAGACACCCTTTCTGAATGTTAATGAAAATTTCGTTTTCAGCAACCTAATTTCGTAAATTTCAGTTACTTTCGTATCTTAAGTATGTCGGAATTTTCTGAACATTGAAAATTTTTTTTTTTAATTTCCCAGAATTTTCCAAAAGAAACTTCTGAATACGCTAGATTTTGACGACAAGCTTTAAACGTTATACAAATTATATGCTTTTAAGAAGTTTTATGCAAAACCATGACATGGATATTCGCTTTAATCTTTCCTTTTGCTAAATAAGCAAAACGTAAATGTCTTTCAAAGTAGACCTTTCACGAAATTATTAAAACTCATACAACACTTGGCGCTTTTTCACATTCAAGAAAGCTTCATTGTACATCGCGAGACTTCACGAGAAAAGTAAACAAAATTTAGAACTGTAAATTAAAAAAACACTGTTGCAATAAAATATTTAAAAGTAGGACAGGAGCTGTTTAAAAACTACTAACACTGCCTGAGGGTGAGGGGGGGGGGGGGTTAACGCACAATGTGACATCAAACATTGAAAATATAAATGTAAATAAAATTTGTTTGAAATGTTGAAAAAATGAAAATTAGTGATTTTATTTTACACTCTTTCCCCTATTCCCTTTTTTCAAAAAATAATTCATAACTTTCCCCCTGTTTTCGAGGAACTTCCCCTTTATCTTGTTTTCCCGTTCAAATGCGAACTGAAATAATACAACCCAATACGGAATAATTATTTTTTTGTTTCAAAAATTCAACTGTTTTAGGGAAAATTCTTATTTTTGTGTTGAAAACTGTATTATTTTGATAGAAAATTCTACCTGTTGGTTAAAAATTAACTTTTTAGTTGAACATTCAACTATTACATTTTTCATTAGGAATTCATCTATTTTGGTCGAAAATGCAACTACTTGGTTGAACTATATACTTTGTTGAACATTCATTTTATTGATTGAAGATTCAACTATATTATTGAAAATTCGATCTTTTTTGTTTCAGAATTAATTATTCTAACTTAAAATTTAAAACTTCTCTTCCTGGTTAAAAATTAGTTCTTTGTAGTTGAAAATTTAACTATTAAATTTTTCATGAAGAATTCATCTATTTTTGTCAAAATTAAACTACTTGGTTAAACATTAATTTTATTGGTTGAATATTCAACTATTTTATTGGAAGTTCGTTCTTTTTGGGTTGAAAATGAATTTTTTCAACTGAAATTTAACTATTTCCTTAATAGTTGAAAATTGATATGTTTTGTTGTAGATTCGTCTTTTTTCATATAAAACTAATCTTCTTGATTGAAAATTTAACTGCTTAATTGAGAGTTGAACTACTATCTTGAAAATCCATTTTATTAGTTGAAGATTTATCTCTTTGGTAGGAAATTGAACTGTTTTGTTGAAAATTAATTTTTTATGGTTGAAAATTAATTTTTTTCAACTGAAAATTTATCTGTTCTATTATTGAATGAAAACTCCTTGTTTTAAGTTGCAAATTCAACAATTTGGTTGAAAATTTATGTATTTTGTTGCAAATTCTGCTTTTTGAAAAAAAAATAATATTCCTGGTTAAAAATTCTACTTCTTGCTCAGTTTTTAAAAAACGAATTTACATATTTTATTTTTGCTTGAAAATTTATATTTTTGGATTTAAAATTTAAATGTTAGGTTGAAAATTATTCCAATTTGGTTAAGTTTTGATATAAAATTCGAATCTAATTTGGTTGAGATATTAAGTATTACAGGTTTTTTTGGAAATTCGTCCTTTTTTTGTTGAAAATTAATTTTTTAACTGAAAATTTAATTATTCTATTATTAATTTAAAAATGATTATTTCTATTGGCAAATTCGAAAATTTGGTTGAAAATGTATGTATTTTGTTGTAAATTTGACTTTTTTTTAGAAATTTAGTCTTTTTGAATAAAAATTTAACTACTTGCTTGAAAGTTGAACTGCTTTGTTTTGAAATTAATGTTATTAGTTAAATTAAATTAGTTAAAGTCTATAGTTGAAATTTAAACTATATTGTTGAAAATTTGTTTTCTTTTCTGTTTGATAATTAATCTTTTTAATTGCAAATGTATCTATTTCATTTTTTGATAAAAATTCATATTTTCGGGTTGAAACCCCAACTGTTTTCTAGAAAAAACGTCTTTTTGGTTTAAAAAATTCAACAGTTTGGTTGAA
Organism: Andricus curvator; assembly: GCA_932195095.1. Taxonomy (NCBI): domain Eukaryota; kingdom Metazoa; phylum Arthropoda; class Insecta; order Hymenoptera; family Cynipidae; genus Andricus; species Andricus curvator. The sequence goes on along the minus strand of CAKNYM010047336.1, from coordinate 27,077 downwards.
AACATCATTATCTTTTTTAGTTAAAGATGCAACTGCTTGGTTTAAAATTAAGCCAATTTCGTGGAGGATTCAATGACTTCGTTGAAAATTTGTTTTTTAGTTGAATCGAACTGTTTTTCATTCAAAGTTAGAATCTTTTTTTTTTTGAAATATCAACTAATACGTTTTTCATTGAAAATTCGTATTTTTTGGCTAAAAATTAATCGTTTTAATTGAAAATTTGAGTATTCCATTTTTGGTTTAGAGGTGATCGTTTTAAGTTCAAAATTTAAATTTTTCTTTCAAAATGGCCTTTTTTGTTGAAAACTCATATTTTTGGGTTGAAAATTCAACTGTTTTACAGAAAATTCATCTTTCGGCTTAAAAATTCCACAATTTGCATGAACGTTTTTTCTTTTTTTGACCAAAAAAATCTTTATTTCTTGAAAATTCCTCTTTATGGTTGGAAAATTCATTATTTTAGTTGAAAATTCATCTCTCTAGTTAAAAAATTGGACTATTTGATAAAAATTTGTTTTTATGATGTTGAACACTATTTTTTTTTTTAGTTGAAAATTCCACTAATTGTTATAAAAATTCTACTATTTGCTGAAGATTCATGTATTTTGTTGAAAATTCGTCTTTCTTGGTTGAAAATTCAACTATATTATAAAAAATTCGTCCCTTTGCTTGAAAATTTTACTATTTGTTTGTAAATGCAAGTATTTGGCCTAAGATAAATTCTTTGTTTGTTAAAAATTCAATTTTTTGGATAAAAAGTCATCTTTTTTGGGTTAAAAAAAGCAACTGTTTTGTTAAAAAAAAATTTTTTAGTAGAGGATTGTTTGACTGAAAATTCAATTTGGTTAAAAAGCATTTTTTTTAGTTGAAATATTAACTTTCGCATTTTTCGTTAAGAATCTTTTTGATTGGTTCAATGTTGAATTAGTTTGTCGAAAATTAATTTTTCTGTTGCTAATTTATCTTCTAGGTTGGAAATTGTTTTTTTTTTTTTTAAAAAATAAATTTTTCTTTTGAAGATTTTAATTATTTTTTTTTTTTTAGATTTTACTGTGTTTCCTAGAAAATTAATCTTTTTTTTTGTTTGAAAATTTGAATGTTTCATCGAAAATTTGTATTTTTATATCAAAAAATTGTATCATTTTGGTAGAAAATTTTACTTGTTGGTTGAAAATGAACTTTTTAGTTAAAAATTCATCTCTTTGTTTGAAAATGTGACCATTTTGATAAAAAAATCTTTTTTATAATGTTGAAAATTGATTTTTTTAGTTAAAAATTCAAGTAATTGCTGAAAATTCATGTATTTCGTTGGAAATTCGTATTCCTTGGTTGAAAATTCCACTGTTTTTTTTAACATTCGTCTTTTTGGTTTTAAAATTCATCTCGTGTGGTAGAAATTTCATCTTTTTGGTTGAAATATCAACTATTACATTTTTTGTTGAGAATTCATCTTTGTTGGTGTAACATTAAAAATTTCATTTAAAAATTAAACTGTTTTGATTATTTTGTTTGAAATTTAACTATATAGTTTAAAACTAATCTTTTTTGTCCGAAAATGTAACTGCTTCGTTGAAAATTCGTTTTTTAAAATTGAAAATTAATCTTTTTTGGCAGCAAAGTTCTTGATTGAAAATGCATCTTTCTTTGTTCAAAATCAACTGTTTCCCAAAAAAATCCTTTTTTTAGAACAAAAAATCAAAATTTTCATTGAAAATTCATCTCTCTTGGTAGAAAATTAATCTTTTTTGTTTGGAAATTCTAGTGATCCATTCGAGACGATTTCGAGAAAATTCGAGGTTTCCTTGAAACATGTTCAGGTGAACACAAAACTTCATGGAGATCGAGAATCTCGAATAAAAAATCTCGAGATCTCGAGTCGAGAATCTCGAAACTTTTTATTCGAGATTCTCGATCTCCATGAAGTTTTGAGTTCACCTGAACATGTTTCAAGAAAACCTCGAATTTTCTCAAAATCGTCTCGAATGCATCACTAGAAAATTCAAATATTTGGTTGAAAATGCAATATATTTCGACTTGAAATCTCTATCGCTGTATATGTCTGTTAAAATATTATGTTTGCATATTTTTTATTATATTCTTTGAAGAGCCCCACCAATTTTCTGATCAATTTTTAATTGGAATATCAAAAAAGAATTCAAAGTATTTTGTCTACTTTAACTTTGTTTTTTAAATCTTATTTATTCTTTATTTTTTAAACTGTGATTTTATGCAATAGCTGATAGGTGGATGCATTTTTAAAAGGTAAAATTCGATGGAATAAGTTCTATGAATAATTAGAGTGACGTAACAGGCGGAAAATTCACAAAAAGTGTCATCGAGCCTCTCGGCATGTTCGAGTTGGCCAAAATAATTAACAACCCCTTCTGATTGGTAGGCGATATTACTCCTACATCACACGCTAACGTTGATGGTCTCGTTATGGGATTAATGGGATGGGAAGTTAATCGCTGATGAGCATCCAGACCACGGAAATCAATTTTCAAATCAACTGGCAGAACGATGGTAGCTGTCAAGCACATGCCAATTAGTGCAAGATAGACTTCCACTTGACACCAACTCTCAAAAAGTGGCAATTTTCAATTTTATAACAATTAACGATATTTCAAATATTAATAATAATCTTCAAATTCGTTCATTCACTTTGTCCACATTGAAGCTTCTATGTGATTACTTTTGCACTTTAGATTATAATGACGAATGAAAACGAATATTCAAGCCAAAAACACGAATTTTTTTTACAGTTGAATTTTCAATTAGGAAAGATGAATTTTCAACTTTTTACCAAAATAGTCGAATTTTAAACAAAATAATTTAATCTTGTAACAAAATAGTTAAATTTTGAACCAATTAGTCGAATCTTCAAGCCAAAACGACGAATTTTTGAGAATACAGTTCAATTTTCAACTAGCAAAGATGAATTTTCAACCAAGAAATTTTCTGCCAAAATTGATGAATTTTCAATCCAAAAAGACGAATTTTCAACAAAGCAGTTAAATTTTTGAACAAAACAGATTTTTTAAAAGAATACAGTTGAATTTTCAGTCAAGAAATTTTCAACAAAATAGTCGAATTTTAAACAAAATGATCAAATCTTCAAACAAATTAGTTAAATTTGTAACCAAATAGTCCCATCTCCAAGCCAAAAAAATAATTTTTTTACAATACAGTTTAATTTTCAACCAGGAAAGATGAATTTTCAACCAAGAAATTTTCTGCCAAATTTGATGAATTTTCAATTCAAAAAGACGAATTTTCAACAAAGCAGTTACATTTTTGAACAAGACAGATTTCTTTAAACAAAATAGTCGTATTTGAAATAAAATAATTGAGTCTTGAAACTAAATAGTTAAATTTTGAACTAATTAGTCCAATCTTCAGACAAAAAGACGGATTTTTTAGAATACAGTTGAATTTTCAGCAAAGAACTTTAAAAAAAAATAGTCGAATTTAAAACAAAATTATGAAACCTTGAAACAAATTAGTTACATTTTTAACCAAATAGTTCAATCTTCAGTCAAAAAGACGAATTTTTTAGAATACAGTTTAATTTTCAACTAGAAAAGATGAATTTTCAACCATGTAATTTTCTGCCAAAATTGATGAATTTTCAATCCAAAAAGACGAATTTTCAACGAAGCAGTAACATTTTGGAACAAAACAGATTTTTTAAAACAAAATAGTAGTATTTGAAACAAAATAATCAAATCTTGAAACAAAATAGTTAAATTTTGAACCAATTAGTCCAATCTTCAAGACAAAAAGACGAATTTTGTAGAATACAGTTGAATTTTATACCAACAACTTTTTAACAAAATATTCCAATTTAAAACAAAATTATGAAACCTTTAAACAAATTAGTTACTTTTTTAACAAAATAGTCCAATATTCAGTCAAAAAGACGGATTTTTTAAAATACACTTGAATTTTCAGCCAAGAACTTTTTAACAAAATAGGCGAATTTTAAACAAAATGATTGTCTTCAAACAAATTATTCAAACATGTAACCAAATAGTCCAATCTTCAAGCTAAAAAGACGATTTTTTAAAAATATAGTTGAATTTTCAACTAGGAAAGATGAATCTTCTACCAAGAAATTTTCTGCCAAAATTGATGAATTTTCAATCGAAAAAGACGAATTTTCAACAAAGCAGTTAAATTTTTTAACAAAACAGATTTTTTCAAACAAAATAGTCGTATTGGAAACAAAATAATTAAATCTTTAAACAAGTAAGTTGAATTTTCAAACAAATACTTGTATTTTAGTTACAAAGGAGAATTTTCAACAAAAAATTTAATAGTTGATGTTTCAACCAAAAAAGATTAAATTTCTACCAAAAGAGATTAATTTTGAAATAAAAAAAATAGACGAATTATTAACTAAAGATATGAATTTTCAACTAAAATAATGAACTTTCTAACCAAAAAGTTAATATTTGAACAAACAGTTGAATTCAACCAAAAGAGACGAATTTTCAACACAATAGTTGAATCTGCAACCAAATTTGTTTAATTTTATACCAAGCAGTTGCATTTTTAACCAAGTAATTTTCTGCTAAAATTGATGAATTTTTAATCAAAAAATATGAATTTTCAAAAGCAGTTACATTTTCGAACAAAAAAGACGACTTTTTAACGAAATAGTGGAATGTCAAACAAAATAATTAGATCTTCAAACAAATTAGTTGAATTTTCAAGCTAATATTTGTATTTCACTTTAAAAATGAATTTTCAACCAAAAATGTAATAGATGATATTTCAACCAAAAAATATTAAATTTCTACCAAAAAAGATGAATTTTGAAACCAAAAAGACGAATGTTTAACAAAATAGTTGAATTTTCAACCAAGAAAGACGAATTTTCAGCAAATAGTTCAATTTTTAACCGAAAAAATTCATTTTCAACCAACAAAAAAACGAATTTTTCTAAAAATAGTCTAATTCTCAACCAAAGACATGAATGTTCAACTATAATAATGAAATTTCTAACCAAACGGTTAATTTTTAAACGAATTGTCCAATTCAAAGAAAAAAATAAATTTTAAACAAAATGGTTGAATCCTCAACCAAATTGGATTAATTTGAAACCAGACAGCTGCTTTTTAAACCAAAAAGGATGATTTTTCTGGATAAAAGATGGATTTTCAATCCAAAAATATGAATTTTGAATCAAAAATTTAATAGGTAAATTTGCATTTGAAAAAAATTGATTTTGACCCCAACATGGAAACGAATTTTCAACAATATAGTTGAAAGTTTAACACAAAAAAAAACAACGAAAAAATACATACATTTCAAACTAAATTGTTGAATTAGAAAACAAAAACGATCATTCGTAAATTAAAAATTGAAAAATAAATTTTTTGTCAAAAGCAGGCGAATTTTTAACAAATTTCAAACAGAATACATACAATTTTAACCACAAATAGAATAGTTAAGTTTTCAGTTGAAGAAATTAATTTTTTCATTGAAAAAGAACGAATTTTTAACCAAAAAAATGAATTTTAAACCAAGTAATTTAACCAAGTATTTAAATTTTCGATTAAAGAAACGAATTTTCAACAAATAAAGAATTTTCAGTTATGAAAAAAAAGTTTATCTAAATTGTTTAACCGTCAAGACAAAGGCGAATTTTCTGTACAAAAATCAAATTAGCTACCAGAAAATATGAACTTTGAAAAAAAAAAAAAATTTCCAACAAAATAATTAAATCTTCAACCAAAGAGATAAATTTTCAACTTAAAATATGAATCTTCAAAAAAAAAAAGATTTCTTAACAAAGTGGTTCAATCCAAATTTCCAAACAAAATAGTTGAATCCTCAGACAAAGAAGATTAATTTTCAACCAAAGACTTCCATTTTTATTGAAGAAAGATAAAATTTATACTGAAACAGATTAATTTTTAAATAAAAAAGACAAATTTGAAAAAATAGTTAAATTTTCATTCGAAAAAGATTATAGTTTGACTTTTCACTATTCTAAATATGAGTTTTAAACAAGAAGTAAATTTTTTACGAAGATACTTGAATTTTCAACCCAAAAAGACGAATTTCCAACAAAAATCTTTAAATTTTTAACTAAGAAGCATGACTTTTTTACCAAATTGTTACATTTCCAACCAAATAGTTGCATTTTCATCCAAGAAAAATGAAATTTCTACTAAAACAGACGATTTTTTAAATCAAAAAGACATTTTCGAAAAGATCGTGGAATTTTTATCCAAAAAAGATTTCAGTTGAATTTTTAGCACCAAATTATGAATTTTGAACAAAAAGTAAATTTTCCCTAAAATAGTTGAATTTTGATTAAAACAGTTGAATCTGCAACCAAAAAAGATGCATTTCTAATAAGATTGTTGAATTTTCAACCAAACAGTTGAATTTCTATCCATGAAAGATGTATTTTCTGATAAAAAAACTAACTTTCAAAAATATAGATGAATTTTCATTCAAAAAAGATTTGAGTTGACTCTTCAACACCAAAATATAAATTGTAAACAAAAAGCAAATTTTCTACGAATGTGTTCATTTTTGAACGAAATAATTGAATTTTCAACCAAAAAAGATGACTTTTTAACAAAATCTCTGAATGTTCAACCAAAAAGTTGCGTTGTTATTCAAAAAGATTCAATTTTTACTAAAATAGAATAATTTTTTAATTGATAAAAAAAATGAATTTTCATCAAAAAAACGTTTGAGTTAACTCTTCAACACCAGAATATGAATTTTATTCAAAAAGTAAATTTTCTACATAAATAGTTGAATTTTCAATCCCAAAAGACGAATTTTCAACAAAACAATTACATTTTGAACCAAAGAGGATGACTTTTTAACCAAATTGTTGAATTTTCAAACAAATAATAAAATTTGTATTTAAAAAGACAATCTTCAGGAGGAAGTAACTTCAAAAAAGGAATATAAATACAAGACAAATGAATTACTGAAAAGAATATTATATCAGGGTTACCGCAAAACTTAATTTTAAAAATTCCATAATTTTTCCCTGACCATTTTTTCATTTTCCCTGATCATTAATGTTCAAATACCAGAATTTCAAACTTATAACATTTTTAACCTAGAATCTTTTATAAGCGGAATAAAACAATTTGAAATGAAAATTGAAAAATGTCAAATTTATTCTTCTTGACAGTTATTTAAAGTTATAGAAATTCCCTGGCTTCTGAGAGATAATTCCTATTTAATTTATCACTGTTTTCGGAAATATTTTTTTTTAAATTTTGATATTGGTATTCTATGAAATTTTCTCTATAGCTTGTAGTTAAAACATTTTTCTGAGCATGTGTGGGTTTTTTAAACATAGCAATACACTAGAAAAAAATCGATTAGACCCAGGAATCGAAATTGGAATTACAAAAAATTTTCTTATTTCGGAATTTTGTATCTAACAGAATTGATTTGTTTTATGTATAAGTTTAACATTTTTCGAAACAGCATGAAAAAAGAAAAATTAGGGTGAAATTGCATGCGCAAAGAACGATGCCATGTTCGAAAAAGAATTGCATTTAAGGAAATTAAGTTCACAGGTAACATTTAAATTCAATAAACACCGATTCAGCATTTTTAAAAGTTGCTGTTTTCAATCAAGATTCCTGGATCTTATCGACTTTTTTTCTTGTGTATTTCTAGGCTTAAAAATTCCACACAATTTCGAAAAATGTTAAGATTATAAATAAAAAAAATTAGTTCTATTAGATACAAAATTCCGAAATAAGGAAATTTGCTGTCATTCCAATTTCGATTCCTGGGTCTTGTGGATTGTTTTATAGTGTATTTCTATGCTTAAAAAACTCACACATGCTAAGAAAAAAGTTTGAAGTACAAGTTATAAAGATAAGTTCATAAAATACCAAAATCAAAAATGTTTAAATTCGCTCTATTGCCAATTTCGATTCTTGGGTCCTGTGGATTTTTTTCTAGTGTATTTCTATGTTTAAAAAACCTATACATGCTCACAAAAATGCTTAAAGTACAAGTTCTAAAGATAAGTTCATAAAATACCAGAATCAAAAATGTAAAAATTTGCTCTATTGCCAATTTCGATTCCTGGGTCTTGTGGATTTTTTTTTCTAGTGTTTTTCTATGTTTAAAGAACGCACACATGCTCAAAAAATATTTCAACTACATGTTATGAAGGTAAGTTCATAAAATACCAAAATAAAAATTTTTTAAATACGCTCTACTGCCAATTTCGATTCCTGGGTCTTGTGGATTTTTTTTCTAGTGTTTTCCTATGTTTAAAGAACGCACACATGCTACAAAAATATTTCAAATACATGTTATGAAAAAAAATTATACATTTTTAAATTCGCTGTTTCACCAATTTAGATTCCTGGGTTTTGTGGATTTTTTTCTATTATGGTTTTATGTTTAAAAAACCCACACATGCTCACAAAAATGTTTCACTCACATGTTATGAAGATAAGTTCATAAAATACCAAAATCAAAAATGTTGAAATTCGCTGTTTTACCAATTGCGATTACTGGGTCTTGTGGATTTTTTTTTTCTGGTATATTTCTATGTTTAAAAAGCCACACATGCTCACAAAAATATTTTAACTACATTTTATGAAGATAAGTTCACAAAATACCGAAATAAAAAATTTTTAAATTCGCTTTATTGCTAATTTCAATTCATGACCTCCAGGTATGTATAAAAAAATTGAAACTCAATAAAATTTAAAAACTCTGCAAGCAAGAAATTTTTGAAACCTTTTTCTTCGACCCCCCTATTACCTATACTGACCAACGTTTATTTTTCTTCCAACGTAGAATGACATGGAAATTGTTTGAATTATTAATATTTTCCAATCCGGGATAATTTCTCGTTGAAACAGTAATAAGCTGCATTCACGAGAACATAACAATGCTGAATTAAATTTACCTTTGGGAATTTTATAAATTACTCCCATTTATGCAGAAATTGTAGACTACCATCCCATACGTATAATTAGCAGATACATGATTTACTTTGATACATTTTACATTATCAGTACGAGGAGATTATTAGATTTCACAATAGAATTTAAATTTTTAACAACAAACTTAAATTTCCCCACTTTGAAAAGATTATTATAGTTACACCTATTTTTTGAGCGAGAACACTTAAAGGTTTGAACTTCTTTTCTCCATCAAAAAATAAAAGGTTACCAAAATAATTGAGTTAAGAGAATCTATAATAAGAGAATCTATAAACATTTTTTATTTTTCTACATATGAATGAAAAAAAAACTAGCTGTGAATTCGATCTCGAGTGTTTCCACTTTGTATTTATAGTTATATGGTGCTCATTTCACGAGCACTTTGCTTCCCGTTAGCAAATGGATTTGCTTCCTCATAGAGGAAGCATTAGTTATTTTTTTGAATAATAGACAAAGCAAGTCTTTATTTTGATCAATTTAAAAATAGAAATTTACAACAAATGCAAAACTACAAAATAATACAAACAAAATTTTTAACACAAAGCCAAGTCAGACAAATCAAATTTTGTATTCGAAATGATAATTTTTCGAGCTCGAAAAGGGATGGAAAAAGTTCTGTCGCACCCTATCCCTTTTCCAGCTTAATGATTTCTTTACAAAAATTGTCAGAATTACTCTATTTGAAAATTTATGATCAAAAAGTCTTTTCGATTCATGCGTCAACTTTGAATTATGTCGATAGAAAGAGTTTTTCTGTTTTGAAACAGATGACTCAAATATTATAAATGAGCATAACTTCCTTAATCTTCAATAAAGTGTATTAATATTGTAGATCAATCGATTTGCCTCGAACCAAGGAATATTTTCCGTTCTTGCATACATTTTGAATTATGTTAGTGAAAAAAGTTTTACAATAAAAAACAGATTTTCAAAATATATAAATCACAATAACTTCCATACTCATTAATAAAATGTATTAATATTATAGGTCAATCGATTTGTTTCGAACCAAGGAATCTTTTATATTCTTGCATCAACTTTAAATTATGTTGAAAAGAAAAGTTTTAATATAAAAAACCGTATTTTAAAATATTATGCATCACCACAGCTTCCTCACTCTTCAATAAAATGTATTAATATTGGAGGTCAATAGATTCGACTCGAATCAACACATCTTTTCTGTTCTGGCATCAACTTTGAATTATGTTGATGAAAAAAGTTTTACTATAAAAAACCGTAATTTCAAATATTATGCATTACCATAACTTCCTTACTCTTCGATAAAATATATTAATATTATAGGTCAATGGATTCGACTCGAATCAACACATCTTTTCTGTTCTTGCATCAACTTTGAATTATTTTAACGAAAAAAGTTTTACTATAAAAACCCGATTTAAAAAATATATAAATTACCATAACTTCCCTACTTTTTAATAAAATGTAATAATATTATAGGTCAATCGATTTGTGTCGAATCAAGGAATCTTTTCTATTTTTGCATCAACTTTAAATTATGTTGAAGAAAAAAGTTTTACTACAAAAAACCGAATTTTCAAATATTATGCATTACCATAGCTTCCTTACTCTTCAATAAA